>JARHVA010003872.1:670000-780000 GCA_037957365.1 Torreya grandis | reverse complement strand
GAATTTAATTTAACTTTTGGTTATGTTCATAATCCTTGAGGGATCACTTTAACTACCAATAGTGTTCAAATTTTTGGTTGACATATCTGCAAGGCCCACCAAATCAGTCAAACTCTAGCACTCACATCGATGCTAACATTTGATAACAACACATTAAATAAAAATCATATAGTTAAGTAAAATTATAGTAGTTAAGGAAAATGATAGCAACAAATCCAAATTCTAGGTGTGAACGATAATTAGATGTAAGAATGTAATAGCTAGTTACTCTTAGAATAGAGGATGTAATAAGTGGGACCCCTCATCAGAGGGATAATGGGCCAATGGAATGGATGGAGGATGGGGACCATACATATAGTATATATAATACACATGGAGGTCAATTATGAGCATGACCTTAATGTTAATGTTCAATTATTTGAGGGTAGTTGGAGTATCTAGTAGGCATGTGGAGCTCAGCTATTAATGTGACTTCCATGTGCTTAATGGATCTAATAGGCACATAGAGTTCAACTATCAACAAAAGCTCATGTGTCTACTAGATACTCTAAGGGTCCCTCCCCTTTGCCCATTCCATTGGCCCTTTAGACCTTCCATAATTGGCCCCACTTTTTACATCTTTGATTACCTATAAGCCTTTACCTTATTTAATTTCTCATTTTCCATTACCCTATTCTTTTTTGACCTTTGCATGAGCTCGTGTGCTCATTACTTGATTCCATAAGAGTGCACCACATTCATAGGAGCATCCTAGTAGAGGTGTTTACTATACTAGTTGATTACCTATAATGAATTAGATTGTTTGCATTGTTGAATCTTGAATCCCATTATACATAATATCAATTTAGCATCTAAGAAGGGCACAATTTTAACATTTATGGATGTGCAATAAATGAAATATAGAACATGCTTTTTAAATTAATACATTCATCATAGATAATAATGTATTTTTTTGTATTTAAAAATTTATAATTTATCATAAGCAACATTATATATTTTATCACTAAAACTGATAGATATTATTAATTTAAATATTATTATTTTTATTTTAATAATTAAATATATTATGTCGTGTATTGATGCAATGTTTTGGGATCATTCAGTGTAACCTATAATTGCATTCACGGTGGTGGTAGAGGTAAAAGTGTGAGATTTCAATTTTTTTCCATTTTACCATCATAATATACTGTTAAACCTATTTTATTTTACTATCATATGGGATATTTTATTATTACTTCGATACAATTATTGAAATTTTTTGATATCTTGATTATTTACCTCTTAATTTTCTAGTTTGTGAAAGGAAGAGTAAATAACATTGTCAATCACTAGATATGAATATGTTCACTCTTCATACACTCCCTCTAGACTCACTTTTCATGCCTTGCTTCTCTAGCCATGATAGATGAAATGAAGAAGAAAACTATAGCTCCATGTAAGTATGTTTTATTTTACTAAATATTTTAATTGATTAATCATGATATAAAATCTTAACATAATAAGGTTCCAAATACTTCAATGTATAAATTGGACATATAATGCATTGATTTTTTATCATGCATAAATTGGACATATAAATTGTTCACATAATATAGACAATGCATTGCACTTATATCCCTTCCATAAGCAGGCAATGCATATAAATAATTATTGTTTAGTTTTTTTTTCTTTGTATATAAATGTATGCCTTTTTATTCTTAAAATTATCTTTTCATTAGTATACAATGCTCTAATGTTAGGTCTATGAAATGGTGTGTATATTATCTTATCATTGGATTCTATGACTATTTATGATGCAAAACATGGTTATGATCATTTTGAGAGCCTTCACTCATTGGTAGTAGAATTGTCTTTAACAAACATGCATGGCACAGTTAAACATGGAATGAAGAAGTTTCATATCTTTAAATAATCATCTAATGTAGTAAACGAGATGCCAACCCAAATAATTAAATACATGTTAGCTAAAATAAATGACATTGATTTGGTAATATGAAAACATTATTTGGTTTTAAGTTGATTTATTTAATTATTTAACTGATTATAAGTTGTACACAATGCTGAAAATTTATCATATCTAATTTTAACCTAGATATAGATAACCCTTGGTGGTTCAAAACCAATACAAGATGTTAATGTTGTTGAACCTAGACCTCAATCTTCCCTAGTTGAAAATGTTAGCAATGTGAACTATTTGTATTAAAATTTTAACCATTTTATTGTTGTGATCAATCATGATTTTAAATTTTAATGGTTCAACCTTTTAATATAGTATGTTGACCATGAAGAGCATTTCAAATCTAAGAGAATCCTCCCCAAGTTCCTAAAAAAAAAATTAAAAAGGGAATAATTGGGGAAGGTGGTAAATTTTTATTAATTTTTTATATTTAAATGTCTACACTCTTTTGTTGAATGACAATTTATCATTATAATTAGTGCATTATATTTGTAGATAAATAATAGTAGGTAGGATAGTTGCACTATTCCCATTCATATGAATATTAGGACAATTGAATAGATGAAACCCTGCTCTGCAACCTCCTTCCATTTACATTGAAAATCTCCTCCCATGAAGAAGGTAATATGGGAGAATGTAATATGTGGGGTTTGAAAGTTCATGATATTGGTATGAAACTTGATAGTGATAATCTCTTTTTTATTTTTCCTATAAAGGAGCCTATTATTATCTCTAAGAAAGAAATAAAATCACCATAGTTGAATTCACATCGTGTTGAAATGCACATATTACCTCCGATTTTAGATTGTCAAGTACCAAGGCATCCAATTAATAGAATACAATGGATGCCTATTGAATGGAATTTAGAGAAAAAATTATATAAGATGTACAGATGTAGGAAACTTAATTTAAAAAAACATGTTTATGAGTCTGACTATTTGAGAACCAAAGGGTTGGAAACCATATAAGAAGAACTCAAGATATACAATTATGAAGCAAATAAATAGAAAAGAAGAAGGGAGATTCTAAGGTAGATGGAATTTGTGAAAGTAAGTGACACATTATGTTTCCCATTATTTTCATTCCTTCACCAATACATTCGTATCTTGTGCTTACACATGAGTTAAGGAATTTGATAAGGAAAATAAACTTTTGTGGATGCAAAAAAGAATTTGAAAGGGAGAAGATGAGAGTTCAAAGAGAAAGTATATTTGTTTATCCTTAGTTTTTCAATCATTGTTGTTCTTAAATCAGATAATTACAATTTTTATTTTTTATTTATGAAATTAATTGTATGCATTTTTTTAATAGCATGACAAGGATGGTTTAGTGCAAAAGAAGGAATGAAAAAGGAGAAGAAAAGTTTGAAGAAATGTTTGATTCAATTTGTGGAGATTCACTATGTTTTTGTCATACATCATGTCAGTTGTTATGTCAAATGTTATGACATACTGAAGATAGTAGAAATGTGGTAATGGATCTTCTATTATGATTGGATTTTTTCAAGATAATAATATTTTTCCCATAAGGGAACTTTATGTAGACATTTATCTTCATCAAATAAAAAGTTCCATCTGCACATTACAAATCTTTTGTATTTTTGTGATATGATTGTAACATGCATATAAGGGTCAAAAAAGTAATTATGTCTTAGAATGTGAATTAATATGTGAGTTAGTTGACCCCAATAAAGTCGATTAATTACAAATACCACTATTCTACTTTGTTTCATTGGTTTTATCTTTTGAGTTAGGTGTCCTATCCAAACTATGTTAAGCATTCAAGGCTCTCTTATGTTTTGGTTTCATTTAAGGTCACATGTTTATGGTAAGCCATTCATTTGGATCAAGTAGATATAGTTTGAGGGGAAGCTAGTGGACACCAAATATTTTATTCCTATTATTTCTAAGAACTAAATATGTAACTCTATTTATGCATGCCCAATTTTTATACACATCAGATCATAGCTACACAATTGATTTCTTTATGATAACGTTTTAAAATTTTGTATATGTTAATATCTTTTGATATGAGCTATGCATTTGATTTGAAAGATTTATGAGGGAATTCATAAAGTTTCCAGTAATAAAAAGTCCTTAAGATGGATTTATGCTTGAATAATTTTTATTTACTTTATAATAAATTAATTACATGGGATTTCAAATTTTGTTAACATTAATACTTATATTTGTGATGGATCTTCAATCTAGACTTCTCAACATCATCGTTGGGTGTGTATAACTATAGTCTCTATTGACTATTGTGAAAAATTTGTCCTGATTTTATAAATGGTGGAAGAATGGATATTTTTTATATTCATGACATCTTTAGAAAATAAGGTGTTTATAAAGTCTCTCAATTTTTTAAGAGTGACAATCATCCTAGGGAGTTAAGAGATCACACTATTAAAGTTGAGGAGGTGAAACTAGAGTATGAATATTTATTAAACATACTGAAAGAGAGGAATATTAAGATTATAGGTGCTCAATATGAGATAATGTGGGGATCCTTTATAAAATTAGAAAAATATCATGTCTAGTAGGGTTATGATATGCTTATGCCAGAAAATTATATGGGAGAATCTAGCAAGGTTTAAATAAATTCTAAAAATTTATATGTTCATATGGACTCTCTCCGATAATGCTTTCATTGTGTGCTCTATGGAAGAAAGAGGTTAAATATAAAAATCATATTTTTATCCATTATGAATCACAATGTTATTAATAAATTTACTAGAAGTTTCATATTATATGGCTATTTGCTAACTAAAATAGAACACAAGCTTATTCATGTCATTGGGATCTCATAATTATATATGAAAGTTGTGCAAAAAAGAGAATCTCATAAATTTGCATTTATGACTATTTTGATGTTCATAATTTAATTATGATTTGAACTCTAGCCAAATATTGACTATCTATCATTAATATTTATTCATGATTTAAATTGTATTCATCCATATGCCTATGGAGAAAACTTTATAGCCTATCCATTGTAGCATCACCTTGGTTAATTTGACTATGTCTTCCAACTTATGGATGATTAAAATAGCTCTATTTGGTAAAATTTTCAAAGATGTTATAGTATGTATTGTTATCACTAAGGTTGGTAGAGTTTTTATTACCACTACCATTTCGTGGCACATACAACCATGTTATATACCATAGATAATGAATTTCATTGACATAAACTTATTTTTTTCTAATTAATTATTAATTTACCCTGTTCCTTTTAAATGTTCTATGCCCCATGGCATGCACCATATAAAACTTCCTTGTGTGTACAACTTATAATGAAATGTAATGGGGATTCATTTATCATGTCATGTGCCAATTACTTGTTATATTCATATTAAAATGCTGAGTGTGCAAGTCATAATGAAAGCACATTATTATAAAATGGAATAACAATAAAAAAGTGATCATGATAGAAACCCCTCTGCTCTCTAAGATAATGTCTAAATTTCCTCATTTTAGAATTTCCACTCGATATAGAGTCATAACAACATCATCAAAGCTATAAGGATGATTATATAGTCATAACAACATAATCAAAGCTGCAAGGACATTTTTCCACTTTCATGGAGGTAAGGGAAAACTCAGAACCTTTACATCCTTTGGAATGGTATACACAAATTAAGTAGATATATTCACTAGTTTTATAACCCATTTTATTATTATAGTCTATATAATACCCTACATCTTTCTTGTCTCTATAATACCCTTTGCATTATGGGTAATGGTATAATATTTTCCATATTTATATACAAAGAAAATGAGCTAATGTACCATTAGTGTGTATAATGGTCTGCTCTTGTCCATTTTATTACAGTCTATATAATGCCCTACATCTTAATTGTCTATATAAAACCCTTTAACTTCTATGTAATGGTATACTATTGTCCATATTTGGTGTCAGTGTAAGTGGTCCACTTACTCATTCAAGTCTACTACTTTATCTTATTGCAAATATATCTTTGAATTCTAATCAAAATGCACTCTCAATGACCTTAAAGAAGAGGAAAGGAGCTAGATATATGTAGTTTGTATAATGCCTTACATCTTTATTGTCTATATAATACCCTTTATATTATGTGTAATGGTCTACTTTTGTGCATCTTGACACATAAAGGAAAGAATTAAATGAACCATCAATTTGTATAATGGTCTACTAGTCTATTTTTGTCCATCTTATTGCATTCTATATAATTCCATAAATCTTCCTTGTCTATATAATACCCTTTACGTTATGTGTAATGGTATATTTTTCTCATCTATACACACACACGCACGCGCGCACACACACACACACACACACACACACACACACACACACACACACACACACACACACACACACACACACACACACACACACACACACACACACACACACGCACGCACACACACACACACACAATAAAGTAACCAATGAAACATTTGTTTGTATAATATTATAATATTTTCCATCTAACTACAGTCTGTATAGAGCCCTGCATATTGCTTGTATGTATAATACCCTTCACATTGTGTATAATGGTCTACTACTTTCCATTCTACTACAAAATGTTTACAAACAAATGAATCTTCATGTAATTATATTAAAATGTTTGTGTTTGTTCATTAATTGACAAAAATAAATATGAATGGAAAGGAAAAAATAAAACTATCAAGAAGAATCTGATTGACATTTTGAGTGTAGATTATGATCCCAACAAGCAGATTTTAGGTGACATCCCTTCATAGGAATAGATGTTTGTTTATGTTTCTAGTGTCATATACATACTAAATATATATATTTTTGCTTCTATATATATTCTAAGAATCCCAATCCCACTTCACCAAGAAATTTTATGGACCAATCTAAAAGTCTTGAACAAATGAATGCAAAGGTGGATGACAAATTTTGAGAATGTGAACTAAGGCATTTGAAGACTAGGTTGGATGTATGGGAGAAATTGAAAAAGGTTATCAAATAAAGGGTGGAAAATTTTAAGGAAAGCATTAAACTAATGAATACAACCATATCATCTCGAAAAATGAGAATAATGAGATAAAGCTTTGCATTGAAATTGTAAGGAAATAAAAAGCATAGGCTAAAATGTGGCTCGAGGATCAAATTGCATCATTGAGAGTATAATAAGTTGTGGAAAGTGCTAGGCCTATTGATTTAGAATTAAATCAATAAAGGAATGTAAAACAAAATAAATTTTATGAGGAAGATATCAAACTATGTAAAAAACATTCAATCCATCTTATGACTTGAGTTATAACAAATCCCGACACATAAATGATTATTAACCCTAATAAAAATGATCATAATTAGTGTGTTCCTATATTATGGTTCATTTCATTATAGTTAATAACTTTTACATTTATATGATTCATTTCAAATTATTTTTTAATTTTGTAGTTATTATATTTTTTGAAATTCACAAAATATGAATATGCATACCTCACAAGAATTTAAAATTTTAAAATTTTCATAGCACCATATGTGTTGAATTGGATAAATTATATATGGATGATTTACTGGCATATGCAATATTTAACATGGATGATTTAATTTCAAATTTATATTTTATTATGTTGTCCATTTATTGTTAATGGTAATATAATATCTATAGAAAACATTAAATCATATTATAGCTTAGTGGAACTCTTAATGTGTTTGACATTAATAGAATAAAACCCAAATTATGGATTTTACAAAATGTACAAAGTGATACTTCCAATATTTATGTGCTAGGTGATTACATCCTCGATACAAGACCCAATATTATTAACTTTAGATGAAGGAATTGCTTACCAATGAAACACTTGGGGATGATGCAGTCATTATCATTAATTGAGATTTTTAGTCATTAATATCTTAATCACATGTAATAATACATACTAATATCACTTGTAATATTTAAGTATTATGATAAAAAAATTAATGAACATAATGAAACTTTCTTGCATTTACAATGTCGATAAAAACATGACATGGTGAGTTTTGTCTACCAAGTGAAATCCATCAATTTATTATTTTTACATACATTATATTACTCTTCCTACTCCCCATCAAATACCCAAATATTATACATGTAACACATATAATGGCAATATCATAAATAATAAAAATAGTTGCCATAAACTAACACATATGCCCTCTCTAGTCCACCTAAACTGTACAATAGAGTTGGATGTTCGACATCTCACAATATATGATATGACATCATTGACCACATGTCATGGTTATAGTGCCAATGATGGTATGTGTTATTCATCATTTATATTCAACTCTGACTCATAAAGTGGTATAAAAGGCTCATTAACAATGTTTTGTAACTTCATAAGTGGTGAAACCATACTAGTACCACTAGATGAAGCATCACCACTACTTTATCTACCCCACTTTACCATTAAATTCACATCCCCAACATATTGTAAATATTTAATCTTCACATCAACAAAATACCACACTAGTGAATTTGTTAGTCTATGAAGTGTGACCAGATTCTCATCTCTTACACAAATCTTACTAGGCATTTGGTCACACATTAATTTATAACTGGTTTCAACAATCACATTATCTACATTCTGATCATAAAGAGTCATAAGACCATGAAGAAGAAATTCATAGTATGAGCCTTTCAATTTTCTACCATGAGTAATTGGAGCAGAATTAAAGGTTATCACTTCTTTCCTAAGACCATAAATAATATATGCATATTTGAAACATAGATTACTTTTATTATATAAAAAAAAATATACAAGACATATATGTTATACATAATATTATGAAAAAAGGAAAATATTTAACAAACATAAGCATTTTCAAGATTCATATAAACATTTTATTTTAATGAAAATAAGTTCTCACACCCTAGGCTGTTAATGAAAATAATTTTATTGCATATCATCAGGTTAAAGTAGTCAACAATACAACCAATGGGTTTCCATGATATTTCTATTATTAAATTGATAGAGTTATAAACAAAAAAGTACACCAAGTGTTTTTCAATCCCACAAGAAAGACTAATATTGATTATTAAGTTAAGAAAAACATAACATAGAGAGAAACATAGTAATAATATATCCACCACATATGTTAGTATTTCCATTAACAATAGGAAATCAAACATTAGAAACATCCATTCATATCATCATTTAAGGGAATATCTGAGTCACAAAAGATATATGCACTTTTGAACATAAAAATAGATAATATCCTAAAATTATTACCAAATATACGTACCATAAGGGGGTTCAAGCAGTCAACAATATAGTCAATGTTTAATATATGAGGCTTCTATTATTAACTTAATTGAGTTATGAATAAAAATGAACATAATAAGTGTTTTTTAAGTTCACAATACATAGTTATACATACCCATTATTCATATTAACATACTTACCAGTAATGAACTGAGTAAAGGAGTGTAAATGCTTGATTGATTTAAAATTGATGATTCCATTATATATATACATTACACAAATAAGTTATCGCAACTGTAATCCTCCCACTAATACTTAAATATCTATTGCTAACTACTAGAACTAATATAAACAATGTGATAAACTCAAATAGCTATGTTAACATTCCCCCTTTTATTAATTATTTCTTACAAATGTACCCCCGAAGTAGATCAAATTTCACCTTACCAAGTGACTTGGTGAGTATATCTGCTATCTATGAATATGTTGGGTAGTAATGGAGTTGAATGTGGCAGTTTAAAATGTTTTCTTGATTATAGTGGCACTAGACCTCAATGTGTTTGGTCCTTTCATGAAGTACTAGATTCTTGACAAACTTCAACACACCTTAATTGTCGTAGAAAAGGATTGGTAATTGATCTTGAGGAATATCTATGTTAGATAGAATGTGAGGTAACCAAATTTCTTTACACAAAACTCCATGTGCAACATGGTTTTATACCTTTATGAATGAGAGAAAAAATATAGATTGTTTCTTACTAATCCCTGAAATTGGTCTAGATTTGAGATGAAAAATATATCCTAAAGTTGATTTCCTATCATCAACAGATCCAACATAGTCCAAGTTTGTGTAACCCTAAAAAAATAAATTTGAGTATTTCTTTTATTCTAGACCATAATCTATTATTCCTTGGACATATCTCAGAATGTGCTTTGATACAACCAATTGACATTTATTTTTCTCTTGCATCAATATCGAATGATAGATGAAAACAAAGCATGTCTTGTTTGGTATATGCCAATTAAAGGAGGCTCCCAATAAGATGCATATAGTGAGTTTTATTTACTTGAAGTGAATACTAAAATTGGGATAGTTTCAAACCTTTCTCCATTAGATTTGACATTTGTTTACTATCTATCATCCCATATTTTTCAAGTAGCATGTTGGCATATTTCTAATCTAAGAAAAAAATATGATTTTTCTTTTTCCACATCTCCAATCCAATATAATAATTAATTATCCCCAATTATTTCATGTCAAATTATTTATTCAAATCATTCTTTACATCTTTAATGAGATTATTTGAACTTCCTATGATCACAATATCATCCACATAGAAAACTCGAATGACAATCTCTATGCCTACATTCTTAATATACAAATTTGAATCTAAGGGGCTATAAAAGAATCCATATTACAATAGATGATCATATATATTAATGTACCATTCCTTTGGTGTTTTCTTAGGTTCATATAATGACTTAATTATATGACATACATTTTGTGGCTATTGTTCATCAATGAAGCCTTCTGGATGGGTCATGTATACTTCTTTGAGATCACCATTAAATAATGCACTTTTACCATCCATCTATAGAAGTTTCCATCCCTTTTCTCTAGAAAGTATACAAAAAATTATGATGGTCTTAATCTTATAAGTGGGTGCAAAGATATCCTCATAGTAAATTCATTCTTACTAAGCATGTCCCTTTCCAACAAGTCATGTTTTGTATGTGCCTATAGATCCATTTGTCTTGTATTTTGTTTTGAAAATACACTGACAACGAATGGATTTATTTTCTACAGTCAAATCAAAAAGTTCCCATGTTCCCATTTTGATGAAGGTATCATATTCAATATCCATGGCTTTCTTCTACTAATGTTGACATAAAACCTCTCAAACTATCTCTAGTTCAATGCTATCAACTACTAAACTCATCAATGCCATACTAACTTCATGTCTCACCTATCTTTTGGTTTGAACTATTGATGAAGTATATACATTATAGTTTAGGTGTGATTCCCTGATGGTTCTTTCTACCCATTTTATAAATCAATGCTACTGTTGATTCAATGAAGAATTATATTCAATATTTCCAAGATCAATGAACAATTTTCCTTAGATCTCACCTTCTTTGTGACAAGATTATTCATTCTCATCATCTAACTATGGGAACAAACTATGAGTAGTGGTATGTTCTAAATCTGTATGTGGCAATGAGTCGAATGATGAATTGTCATAAACCACATCTCAACTTTCATAAATCATTTATGTCTTAATATCTATGAGAAAATATGCTTTTAAGGTAGTATTATACCCCAATAGAAGGCACTAGAGTGTCTTCAGTTCGATCTTCTTCCTCTTTTTACTAGGGACATGAATATAAGATGTACAACCAAATACTCTAAGATGAGAGATCAAAGCTTTCTAACCACTCCATACCTCTTCTATTATCTTGTCTTCCAAGATATTTTTAGGTGACCTATTGAGAAGATATATGGCTATCTAAACTACTTCTACCTAGAATGGTGCATCCAACTTCATGACTGAATAATTACATCTCTCTATAATTCAATTTTGTTGGGGTGTATAGGGAGAATTTAGGTGTTGTTTGATACTATGTTACTTCAATAATTCCATGAATTCCTTTGATGTGAACTCCTCCCTTGATCTGATTGGAGGAGTTGAATAGGCCTCCCTAAATTGGTGACAAAAATCTAGTAGAAGACCTTAAAATGAGTAACGACTTCATTCTTTTTATTTATAAATAATACCCATATATTATGAGATAAATCATAAATGAACTAGAAGCACTTAAGTCCTTGGAAAGAAGCAGGTAGGGGTCTTCATAGATCAATATGTACCACATGGAGATGATCCTTGACTTGTGAGGAGCTTGGTTCAAATAAAACCATTTTTATTTACAGTCAAGGCATCTAGGAAGTCCATGTACTATGGCCTTAGACCTGAGTTGGTACAAAGAGCCAATATAAAGTTTTTGATATTGATAATTCCATAGTGAAGTAGATTCTATCATAGAGGCAGAAAGAGAAAAATCATTGAATGAAACTGCATCTAGGGTAAATAATGCCATAGTGAAGTATATTATTGTGAGAGAAGATAGGATTTTTTTCCATTCTTGATCATGAACTCTACCTTAACCTAATGGTTTAAGAGATGACGTATACACAAGAGATTTGCTATCAAGCTAGGAACATGTAGTACCTTTGTGAGAGTATAGGTTTTTGTCTTGAGAAAAATGGTGATAGTGTTAGTTCTTTATACAACATACTCTTTAACATCTTCAATTAGAACTTGATATCTAGTGGGTTGATTCGTTAGTGAATCAAACACTTATTTACATCCTGTCATATGTTTGCTAGAATCAAAGTTAATCAACCAAACATTGCTCATTTATGATGAGATTTGGGAGATAATAACTAAGTCCTTATATGCACCATTATAATATACTTTTAAAATTACCTCCTCTTTAGATTCATCCTCCTATAGATGTTATACCACTACATGTTCATGTTGCTTTTGTCATTGAGGATGTCTTTTTTATTGATGTGAATCACCTCTATTGGATATGCCCTCTTGATTAGATGAGTCTTGTGTTAAGGAATTATACCAAAACAGATCAGTGTCATGCATATTAATATGATAAATATGACACCTTCTTTTGACCTTCTTAAATTTCTACTATTGTTGTTGATTGTTTTGGTGGGCCTTTTAATAACTTTGGACCACGTTGCTTGTAAATTAGGGCTCTATCCTTGAACGTATTTTTCATGGATTGGATGGATTTTTCTTGTTGAAGTAAATTAACTTGTTATTCAAAACACACTAATTTATTTGTGATGTTCAGTGTCATGATGAATGTGTGAAATTGAGAGGGGATATCTCTCAATTTAATTGGAACCAATAACTTGTCCTCGATCATTTCTCCAAGTGAAATTAATTTTGATCATAGTTATGCTACCTAGTGTAAGAACTCAACTTTGTTTCCATCTTTCATACTGAGAGTATGTAGCTTGGAATAGATATGAAGAATAATTATCTCATTCCTCACCTCATAAATGGTGGATATAATGTCCCAATCCTCTTCTAATGTTGTCTCATTTTGAATATGAGATTGAAACTCATCGATGACACTAAATGTGATAAAAGTTAAGGAAATTTACTTTTGACATGTTATATTTTATTCACTCATCAACTCTAGAAGGACAAGTAACCACACTAGTGATGATGCCCCATAAATCTTTAAATTGAAGAATAGTTCACATCTTCATCTTCCACATGGAAAAAATTTTCCCTTTGAGAAGTTAGGCATCAGACAAGAGTAATTTGGGTGTAGACATTTTTATTTAAATTTATTTGTACAAGAATTCAAAATCAAAATAATATTTTATTGCTTCAAAATTATTTTATGTACAAACAAGTGTACCTTTTTTCAAGGATAAAAAGTGGTATTGAAGTGGGCTCGATATGCTTGTGCAGTTAGATGAAGACTCTTGTGTGGGAATTTATATTTGCATTCATCTACATCATATCATTAATTGAATTTTTTTATAATTTCCCACCCCTAGCACTTCACATCAAATAGAAAATAGTCAAGTAGGCCTTGACAAACGAATTCATCTAGTTCAAGATTTATAATGTTTTGTAGGGCATCTTGTAGAGCATAATAGAAACTGGTGAAATTCATCCAAACACACCAAATTATTATCATTACAAGGGTTATCTTATATTATACTTTTACATGCTTTTGATAGTGGAAATAACTTACTCACTCTCTCCATTTTGAGGTCAAAAACTAGTTTCTATGTTAGCTCCACTTCTGTTCTACCATGTAAAGAGCATCAATTAGGGAAAGACTTAGATAAACTTCCATGTTTTTTCACTAATTTTTTATGTACCCATAAATTATAACTCCATATGCCCTTTCTTTATGCCAATGTGTGCGTGTCTCTATGATTCATTCTACAACCAATCTACGAAGCTTCCAACAAGTCATTATGTGTGTGAAATTTTATCATTGCATAAATTATTATCTAGAACACTTTGATGTAGCATCAATCCTTCTTCAACACATTTTTCCTCTTCTACAGACCACTACACTAGTTTCAATAGACTGTCAGATGAAATCACTTTGATTTTCAAGTGTCACTACTTCTTCAACTATGTTATGAATGTCTGGTCAGTATTACTATGATACTATATAAATGAGCACAAATGCTTGATTGATTTATCATTGATGAAACATGTGTATAAATGCATCACACAAATTAGTTAACACAATTTTAATCCTCTAATTGATAAGTAATTATCTATCACTAACTACTAGTTAAGCTAAACAATGTGATAAACTCAAATAGCTACACTAACACTAAGGAGTATTATATTGACTGTATTATTGACTTCTTGAAGGAATTCATGATTACTCGAGGCATAATCATTCATTCAATACATAATCATTTTTTACATTATTGAATATTCCAACCTTGAGCATAAAATCATTTCCAAATAAACGTACCATTAGGTTGAAGTGGTTAACAATACATTAAATGGGTTTCCATGATCCGGTTATTATTAATTTGATAAGTGCTTTGTAACCCGACAAGAAAGATTAATATTGGGTACTAAGTTAAGAGAAACACAACACATAGAGAGAAACATGGTACTGAGATATCAACCATGTATGTTAGTCTTTCCATTAGCAACATAAAATTAAAGATTAGAAAAATCCATTTGTATCACCATTTAAGGGAATATCTGAGTCATAAAAGATAGATGCATGTTTAAAACTAGAATAAGGTAATATCCTTAAATCATTCCAAAATAGGCATACTATTAGGGGGTTCAAGCATTTAATAATACAGTCAATGGTTTTCCATGAGCCTTATATTATCATCTTGATTTATTTATCAAGAAAAATGAACATAAGTTTTTTAAAAGCCTATCCTTCATATTAGGATAATTATCACTGAATAACTAATGAGTATTATGTTGACTGTATTGTTGTCTACTTGTAGGAATTAGTGATTAGTGAGGGCATATCCATTAATTGGATCCATAATTTCTTTTACATTATTATGTAATTAGGATATGATAAATAAAATTTATTTAATACATAATTCATTCAATTTCAGTTATTATTTCTAATAGAACTCACACTCCTATACTTTGTTTCTTACAATAAGGTATTGACTATATCATTAACTACTTCAACCCCTAATGGTATGCTTATTTGGGAATGATTTTAGGATATTAACCTATTATGTTCTTAAACATGGATATATCTTCTATTATTGAGCTCATGTTGATGGTGGTTATAACTATACTTGATTGTATGTACACAACAAGGGTCGAATTTCAAAACATTCAAATTCCTTTAGAGTATAAAGCTAGAATACAAAGGTAAAAAGTTCATATTCTTTTATGTGTAGCATATCCAACAATGATTATGCATTTAATTCATATGCATTCACTAAATTATATGTATCATATTTTAATTACACAAACTATTCAATAAACTATGTGTTTCATGAATCCTTTTTCCCTAAATAATCATTAATTACTTCACGTAATCAACAATATAGTGAACATAAAACAAACTCAAATGAATTACATTATTTAGTTTCAATATGACCTTATGATATGTCAAACCAATATCATGCTCAATATTTGGGGATTCAACAATGAAGACAATGCAATTCATTGTAGCTTTCAACATGTATAGTAAAATGCCTCTCCGTGGATGCTCCTATGGTTCATGCTTCTAGAATTGGGTAATGGCGAACAAAGAATGGATATAGGATTTTTCATAGGTAGAAAAGGAATACTATAATGGAAAAAAAAAACTAGAATACTCTCTGAATAGAGGAAGGCACACAAGTAACAAGTCAATGTTCAATGGATATTAACATTTTATTTCAAACTAGTATTTTGATTAACCATTGTCATTTTTCTTATCCACTATCATTTACCTTAATCATTACCACTTGTCTTAACCACTATTTTTTTCCTTAACATGTTGTTAATATATGTTACCACTGCCATGAGTGCTAGACTTTGATTGATTTCATGAGCCCTATGAACACTTAGCTAGAAATATGAACACTATTACAAGTTAAGGTGCTCCATTCAAATCAATGATATGTAAAGTAAGGTGCTCCTAACCCCCTAATGTTAGAGGATAGACTATCAAAGGTAATTATTTAGTGCTCCTAAAAACCCTTCTGATACCAAATACTAAACATATATAGTGTTGTTATTTCATCAAGAAATTTAATATTTACAATTGATTAAAATAATAACATATGTATAAATACAACCAACCTGCACCTAGTGCATCCAACTAATAAGAAGAGCTTGATCCATGGTTCTTTAAATAAATCCCTATGGTAAATCCAATGACTTGCCTTCAGCTATGTTAGATCTAAAGACCGACAAGAAAGGTTACCCACTAGCCTCTAGTCAAAGTAATAGCTTGTGCAATTGTCTCTAAGGTTTTACAGTAATGTTATTAAAGAAAACATATAACACACAACCCTTTTTTTTGGGTGTCTAGCCATGGAATGCATGTTGTATCCTCTTCCCACAATCTATATATGTAATTCCTTCCTTCTAATAAATTTTGAAGAAACATGGGAATTATTGTAAGATCAGAGTAGCCATTGATATTGAGGCCTATTTGTGCTTATTTTCCTCCTTCCAACTCTTCAAAGGTGTTATCTATCAAGTAGTCTACTATATTTTAGAAGTGAGATTCATAGAGAGGGGAACTATATAATGTTTCAAATATGTGTTGCTCATAACAAGAGACTATGTCATTTGGATGGATAGTTCACATTTTTCTAGGAAGACATGTGATCATTTTATCTTTGGATTTTGAATCCTCCTCTACAACCAAAAATACAATCATTCATATTAGTGGATTTCAAGTCCAATTTTAATCAAGATAAAACTAATAATATATGTTATTTTTAATGTAGAAGCATTTCTTATTGTCAACATTTGGCACTTATTTCTTGCATAATAATAGAAAACTTCAAAATTAAAAGCTCGTACAAAATTTGCCTCATCTTAGAGCAAGGAAAAACTAACTTGTAAAATTAAATCCACATTAAACATGGGTGATTTTAAATATTTTATATGTAAGATTGAATTCAAATTCAGATTAATTTATTTCCAAATATAAATCCACACCATTTTTTTGATGTACCATCTTGCACCTATTTTTTAAGTTATGGAACTTCTTAGCCGGTGGGTGCAAAAAAACAATTAGATCTTTGACTCCTTGCATACATTTGAGAATCAATGTGGTGGCACATTTTAATGTCTAACATGAGTCAAAATTTTGGAAGTTTTGTGACTTATAACAAACACCATGTGGCCTCACTTCGAAAGCTTCTTTTGTAGGGTGGACTTAAAAGTGACATGGCTAGAGATTAATTTAACTTATTCATAAGATGGATAATATTGTTGTGGTATAGAACCATGAACAAAATGCCACGTAACATTTTTTTTTTGTGAAGATATTTTAATAGGCTCAAAGAACTAGGATCTGCTATTTTATTTTTACTTTTTATTATTAGAATGTATCACTAGTATTAATATTAATAAAAAATATAAATATAAAAAATATTAATATAAAAAATATTAATTTATAAGATAGATAAATTAATAAAGTGATATGTATTAGTAAAAAATATGAATAAGGTATAACAAAAATAAACTTAAGTAACATAAAACAATAATAACATAAATTATAACTAACTAGGCACATGGTGTAACCTCAGACTAAGGAGGTGGTAGATCATCCTCGGGAGGTTAGACTTTTTTAGGAGAAGGATTAGTAGGAGGAGGATCAGGGGAGACCCAACCATCTTGATAAGGATATGGGGGATCCAAAGAAATATTAATGCCCTAATCAGGAGGTCATTATACAACACTACCAACTAAATCTAGGACCACTTCCCTATTCAATGTAACTTCATTAGGATGGGCCAATAACATACTACCCATAAGGTGGCCACATACTCCACCCCCTTCCCCCTCAATGATGAGGAGGAATATATGAGCAATTATGATGATATAAGCATATTCCCTAGTGAAGAGGCATAGGGGAAAGAGATCCGTGTGCTTGATGATTTGGGGGGATGCAAATCATAGCACAAGGAGCACTCTCCTAATGGTTGAGAAATTATTACAGGTGTTATAATTTAAGAGCCACCTTCTCTGTTAGAGCTTGTATTTGCATAAAATATGAAGAGATAAAATTCACCTTGTCATTAATAAAAATATGAAAAGATGTTTCTTCATTATTAAACAATGTTGAACTCCTAGCTTCCCATTACTGAAATAATATGATAGACCTAAATAAATTCCATATAAAATATATATTTTTCATCCACTAAGCATTATCCCCAAATAAGGTCATTCACCAAGAAAATTTTTATGGATGGAAGTGTTAAAATAGGTTATGGATATAGTGTCAAGTAGACTGGGATTTGGGGCATGTCCAAAATATATGTTTAAAGGACTTTGGTTTGGTGCAAGTAGGACGTTTGGGTTGAGCAATCATGAGATGAAAAAGGCACTTCCCAGAGGGAAGAAATTGATAAATCAGGGACCAAATAAAGTGAGTGAGCTTAGGTTAAAGCTAAGCATTATAAATTATGTTAAGTTTGACAACCAGGTCCTGGGCAATGAATTCACATTCTAGCTCCTATTAGCTACTCCAAAGGTAGAGATAATGGTTTCATGATTTAATAGAGGAGACCTGGAGAGTAATTCACCAAGATAAAAGCCTCAAACTTTTCATACCTGACAATTTCACCAAGAGAATATTTGAGTTGGTCATAATAAGAGACCACTAAGTATTGTGGTCAGTAAAGGACAAGCCACTCTAGAAACTATCATCCACCCATTTAAGATATGGTTTGATAGCTTTAAAATACTTTTAAATGATTTTAGCATCAAAATATCCCTCAATCTTGATAAGGAAAGTGGTAATAATTAATGTGTGAAACCCAACATTTTTCCAACTAATATTACCATAGGATGGACCCAAGGCAATGTACTAGTATAGAAGAATTTTCCAATTCTCATTGTCTTTTATTTCTCAAACCACTCATTTAGTACAGAGCAATACTTTTCTTTTAAATGCCAATAATTCTCATACTACCTTTTTCACAAGGAAGAAAACAAATATCCCAAGCAACTCTATGATACTCTTGAGTTTGCTTAACATTATCCCATAATAAATCCTAGAGAATTTTAGCCAATTTATCATGCAAGGATTTAAAGGAGGGTCAAAAAGAATAATAATAAACACTATTCACTTTAACTTTAGAAGAAAACTGAAAGTCACCTGCTAAGTAGAGAAGATTCAAGATCTAATACTTCATATTTTTCTCCAATCGATCAATGACATACTACCAAAGTTCAAAGGAAGATCTATTAAAATGAAATGGGATGCTAATAAATTCAAATTTATCTCCTTTTTAGATCCACTTCCAATTAGAATGCTTAAGCCATTCCAACATAAGCATCATGTTTTTTCTGTAGCATTGGGTTTTGTCAAATTGCAAATTAGAATCTGAGGCTTCAAAAAATTATCAGGATAATTTAGCAAATCTTTAACAAAAACTTCTTTCTCATCAATAGTGAGAAAGGTATCATTTTTGAAGTAGCAATTGATGCACTGAGAAGAGTGATCAGGGAGAATAATGCCTCTGATGAGCCCTTGTTTCGCCTTGTGAGAAAGCAAATATCTAAGCACCTATGTGAAAAAAACACACATAATAGGAAACCTTGTCTAATGGAGTATAATAGGCCAAAGTTGTTTTATTTGAGCTCATTGATAGTGAGGTAGCCCAATACTTTTGAAAATAAAGTTCGAACTATTAATATAAATGATTGGCCAAAACCTTAACCCTGAAGCATGACTAAAATAAAAATCCACTCAATTATATCATAGGCCTTCTCAAAGTCTAATTTGCGGAATATGGTTTGTTAATGAGATGTTTGCACTCATTCCATTTCTTCCTAAATAGCGATGAGATTATCCACAATGTATCTATTCTTAATAAAGCCACTCTATTATGATCTAATGATGGTAAGGAGTATGAAGTGAAGACGGTTCATAATACATTTGGCAAGGATTTTATAAGATATAATGAGGAGGGGAATGGGGCTTCAATGAGTCATGAGCTATAGATCTTTGACTTTGAAAATGAATTTGATATTTTCTTTATTAATAAGAACACCTAAAAATTGACTTATTCTAACCTCTCAAATGGATGTTTTTATTTTTCTTGCATAATATAAAACATGCCATTTGAAATGAAGCACCTATGATATTATATATTATGTACTTGTCAAGCAAAAGTTTTAAGGTTCAAGGTCACTAAATATCTAACCAATAAAAAAATTCCAGATCAACCCACATCACTTTTAAAAAAAAAAAAAAAAACATAAAACAAGATGTGTTTTGAAGAAGAATACCTTTGACATGAATATATCCTTGAGAAAGTAGAAAGTTGGCATCGGTCTCAACGATTGAGTTGGCAATACAGCAAGGCCAAAAAAACTCTGGGCACCCCCAGATTTACAGCCACCTGTGTCGTGCAAGACATATATCAGTCGGAAATAATACATGTAATAGGTGGAAAAGAATCATTTTCCATTTCCACACTTAGGACACTTTCCAAAATAGGGCCCAAACTTTGTATGGAAAACAAAATTTTGTCCATCTCAGAAGTTTGACCATGTTGTGGTGGTAAGCCATCGGGAATGGAGAGAAACCAAAATTTCAAGCCCCTTTCAGCCACTTCACGGGCACGTGCCGTTGCATCTTTCGAAGCGGCCTTTAAAAGGCACTCGTCAATCCATTGAGTAGTGACAAAATCCCCGCATGGCCAGCAGCTCAGCGAAATTCATAATAGGATTGAAATGGCCTTATGCAGGGCTTGGCACGACTACCGCGTTTAAAGGAGCCATTATTTCTTCTCCTTGCATACACATTTTTGTAGTGTCAGGAATGTTATCTACAGCTGCGATCATATGTGGTTGCTAATTCTTTCAGGAATTTTGTTAGCAGCAACGATCATATATCGTTCTTAATTCTTTAGGTAGTAATGGGTCCAAAATATGGAAGAGGACCGTATAAATTTGAAGCGCTTCGTGCTGCAAGTCCTTCTTAAGAGATTGGTGGTACAATTCCAAATTACATGTTCACGTACAATGAATGAGATAATGTTCATCATGCATGTGAACATGTACATTAAGACAGAAAATGAGGTGGTTGTTAGAGATTACATGTCTCTCCCATCTGCCTCTCTCTAAACTCAATGCACGGGTTTCCAAAGTCCGAATTTTAAGATTATTAGCCCACAAATAATTACCCATTTCATGGATAATTTTCTCCTTGATTGTCTTAGTCTCTATTTGGGCATAGGACTTAGCCCTTGAGATAGAAGAGATCCGCTTAAAAAGAATGCAATTTACTAATCAAAACCTAAGATACCTTCCCCTGAGTATTTCTAATAGTCTTCATCTTCATTGGAAAAAGGCCTTCCAAACCAAAAAATTCACTAAACCACCAAAAGATTCAAATGCCTTCTAAGAAGAAGGCAAAAAAAGAAGTCTCTTACCTCTAGAAGGAGGAATAAATAGGAATGATCCGCACCATGATGCCCAAAGCCTTATATGGGGGACAACCCTGCACTTATTATCAAGCTCTAATGTTATTAATAGTGTGGGCTAGTAAACATGTAAATGTAAATCAAAAGAGATATTCAACAAGCAAAATTATGATTTGTAAAAAAATGTAGCGTCTATTAAATATAGAAGAAATAGGAATACGTACAAAGGTGTACAAAGTGACAAGAAGGTTATGAATGCAAAGTTATTGTGAAGAGAAGCGGAAACACTTTTCCAATTTTCCTAGACTAGACATATGAATGCAAATGTGTATGGGAAATATTAAATACTTTGGAATTTATAGTAATAACTACTATCTGGTTCAACTCTCAAGAATTTTGACCTTTACCAATTGAGTATGTAACATATTTATACTACTAATAGAAGAATATAGTTACAAAGAAAAATGACTACAAGTTGTTTCAACTTCTAATTGTTTGACGGTTGAACTTATTCCATGTGATGGTTGTTGGTATTCCCAATGGACAATTACTCTAAAATATTCTCTAACATGGACCATAGAATTGGAAATGCATGTGGAATCAAGGAATTGACATAAGGTTTTGCTGCAATACCGCTAAATGTAATGTGATTCCAATGTAGAAGTCTTCCATAGGAGTGATGCATGGTTGTTAAGTGAGTAATTCTTTGCATGAGGTGAGAGATGTCACAATGGTTCTACAAGGATCAAGAGGCTTTGGATAAAATTGAAGTGTTAGACATTGTTGCAGTGGTATACAAAGATGACAGAAGACTTTTGTGTGTGTTGTGAAGTGCATGATGTAAAGGAACTCCAAGTTGATAGGTGTATAGGCTATATAGGTGGGCAAAAGAGAAGTACATATAGCAATGTGGATTTGCAAAAACTATTCACCTTTTCTTGAAGGGAAATGGTTTATTTCACGTCATAATGTAGCTACAAGAACTAAAATTGAAGGGGTTGGAGGTTGTATCTCTTAGCTTGATCAACATACTTTCCTACTTTGACCCTTATGAGAATTTGATGTGTGCCACATGTGCTAGGTGCATATGTTTGTCACTTCAATAAATTTATCCTTACCTACGAGGCACAAGTGTTCAAGATATAGATTATAAGGATTTTGTGTCATTGTTGGCTCAAGAAGTTGATGGAATTGAGGCTTAACGAGCTCCACATTGAATGTTGGGTGCATGCCCAAGTATGGAGGAAGATTAAAAATAAAATATTTCCCAATAGTTGCACAAAGAATGGTGTAAGGACCATATAAAAAATGATTAATATTTCAAATTGGATCTTTCAAGCTCTCCTTTCTAAGGTTAACTAGAACTTGAAAAAAATATGTTGAACATGTTGATGCATAAAATTTATGTGTTGTAAAAACTTATATGCTTTGTCTACTTCATTTTCCCATGTAAGTGACTCAATGTTGGTTGGCATGTGATAGGAGATGTATAGAGGTGTCATAGATAAGACATATTTGGAATGGATTATGCCTTAGAAAACTATGAAGATATTTATTATAGGCATGTTGGATGTACAATAGGTTATCATCTCAAGTTCAAGCATACACATGGTTTTACATTTGTATAAGATGAACTAGTGTAAGGTTGAAAACTTTTATTTGTATATTTTTATATTCACGAAATGTTGATGATGGATCCAATTGTGTAGCCATCAATTCACACACAATTTTCCAAAAGTGGCTCACAAAATGCATATTTTTATTAGATATGATGGATGTTTGGAGTCCAAATTGAACACATACATGGCTAAATAAAACATTCCAAATGCCAAATCTACATTGATAACCTTCTTCCAAGCAACCATGATAGCCATTTTAAAAGCCTATTAACTATAGTGAACATTGCATCTTTTTGGTGCTTCATGATGGGAAACCTAATCATGAAATCCATGTTGATTAATTCCCATGGTTTTGATGGAACCTATAGAGGTGTATAAATTCTTAACTTCCTATTTGTGGATTTTTAAATGAAATGAGGAATGCAAAAGTTGATGTGATGATTCATGTATGTGTGCATGTGCAACCAATAGAAGTGTGATTGCAATGTGCCTAGTGTCTTTGTAAAGTTGAATTGTCATGATGTCTTTGCATAATGCACTTCCCATATGAGTCTTTGGAGAGGTACATCATAAATAACACATAAATGCCCAAAATTTTATAGGATCTCATTAGACAAGTATAAATATTGAGCCTCTTAACCTTATGTGAAGCTGGTGTAGGCATATTCAAAATCCTTGTTAGCTTAGTATAACGGTACCTAGTCTAATATGTTGTTGTTGTGTGTGTTTAAAAATATGATGAACACATGAAATAACATTAGAATAAGTAAATTTATGGCCTTATTATCCTTTCCCTTTTTTTGATTGATCACAAGATAGAACTATTGTAGGTAAGTAATCATCTTCATGTAGCATGCATTCTTTAACATTATTTATGTCTACAAAGATTGGGTCGTGTTAGTTTAGTAACATTTTGAGATGTTATGTTATAATATGATTTTTATAATAGGTTTGGGTAGTTTTGATCCAGATGTAGATTATATTTATGAATTATATAGCACCTCAACCTTATACACTTAGCAAACTCAGACTTTGGTTGTTCCTTTTAGTTCTAGACCTTTCCTACTTCTACAAGTCTCACATCTAGTCTTTCTTGTGCCCTTTGGCCTATCTCTTAGTTTGACCAGTATTATGTTGATGACCTGAGCCTTATATCTGTCCAAAATTCCTAAAGCCTATTTATCTTATGCATCTTCAAGTTATGAGCTTGTACCTATTTTTATTCTCCCTGGACACTTGTGTCCTGGATAGACACCTACATTGACATAGGTATCTTATTTTGAGACAAGTGTATAGTGCTCTAAAGTCATCTAATTTAAAAATGAAACGTATCCTAATCGTTGGCCTAAGAACTATCATGAATATTTTCTCCAAAGGGTTTGGTATAAATATAAGATGAATCCACATTCATTTTTGACATAGCATAGACATAAATTAATATTAAATAGCATTCAATTGAGAAAATCTTCCCTATTTTATCCTATTCCCACATTGGACATAGGGACGGAACATCTATTGGTCTTAAGTATTGAAGGAACATACCAAGATTTATATTTGCCAAGTTACAAATGAGGTCACTAGTGTACTTATCACATATTGCACGATTCACATTTAAGCCAAAACATAGGGGATAACTATATAAGTCTAAAGCCCTCTTCAAAGTATTTTCTATGTAGGCAAAACTTATTGACAAAGTGGTATTTGGGGTATCTCGACACCATGTGTCCACTAACCTATTTTTTCCACAGCTACTATGAAAATGAAAAACTAGGGTTTCGAACATTTGACAGGGAGTGATAGTCTATGACCTAGATATGAATGTACTAAAGTGAACATGATGATGAACCTATTTCAAAAATTGTTTTTTACAAGACACCTAATTCTAATCTAAACACAAGTGTTGATGCAATCATCCTAGGTTAACATAAGTGTCTATGGATATAAAGGCACTTAATCTAGGATTTGAGGACTATTAAACAATATTCTTCTATTCTACTTCCTCTCTATTCCATATCTAGATATTATTTTCATTATTGTTGTAAAATATAGCATAACTGTACTTTATATTTTTATCATATCTCAACATAATAAATTTAGTATACGTTCTATTTGAGTTTTACAATTAATTAGCCTATTATAGATATTTTATCACCCTTTTTCTTATTCCTTGTTATATTCTTAACCCTATCTACCCATAGTATGATACTCATCCAATTTATTATTAAATATTTTTTGACCCTGATCTTTGATCTTAAAACTCTAGGTGGCTTAGGGTTTTATGTTTTCTAAAAAAATATAGTTTCCAATTTTCCATAAATATTTTTTTTGCAAAGAATTTTATTTTATTTTCCTAAAATCATGTCTATTATGTATACCTATGTTAATTATTTCATTTTTCAATACCTTATGGTGGTTGATACTAGTTATGCCTCATGCATTATTAAAAAAATTCAATCTATAAGGGTTTCCAAATCTACATATTGAAAATCCACTACATTTTTTGCATAACCCTTCTTGTTCTAATGTTTACAATGATATTTTACCTATTAAAATAAAGTTCCAAAGGAAGTGCATAAAAATACCACTCTCCCCATGCCATGTTACCACCAAATATAACAATATTTTCACTTTTGGACTTGCTACACTAGTCATCCCATTACAAAGATGTCTTTTTAGATGCATTGTGTATTATCATATTACCTCGCAATGTGGAACCACCATATGTGGCTTCTATTTTAAATTCCATCAAATATATTAAACATAATATATCCTTTGAAAATGAGGATTTACCACATCAAAATATTATAAACAATTATTTTTCACTCTACATCTAAATGCATGTTTATAATAAAATAATAAAATATTATAACATATTTTAGTAGACCCACTTACAACCAATCAGTTTACAATCATAAGGTAGATCAATTAGATTCAGAGTCCCATTTTTCACCAATGAATTATACTCATATTTTATTTCTTTTCTCTAAGAGTCAATCTTATCATCTTTTTGTAAAGTTATTGGTTCTAAATCAAACAGAACATTGAGTTCTTCTTGAGAATTATCCAATGTGAGTTTTCTAATCTTTTTCTAAATTTTATCAATAGACGTGCCTGGTTGAGAGGAGGTTTCATGTGCACTTAAATTACTTATTTTCAAAACTTTATTAGGCCTCACATCTTTTAGTGTTTGAGTGGCCCACTTAGGCATCTTGCCCTATGTTGTAGGTTCTTTGGGTTCATCCTATGAATTTCCTTAACTATTTACCTTTTGATTTGATGGACCCTATTCAATATATGATGAATTTTTACTCTCTCTTTTAGGAGGATTTTAGAGATCATGTATAGGAGATGATATAAAATCAATTGAATCCCAACTTGGTATCCCCCACTCATTGTCTATAACATTCAAATCACTCTCTTTATAGACGTCAAACTTTGCATATTTGTCTAGTCAACTCAACTGCGGATCAATATGATCTTTTTCCTTTGTAGTTTCACAAAATATAATTTCTCTTGTGACAAAAAACTTCTTCTCTTTCTCATCATATATCCTAAATGCCTTAGACGAATCATAATATCCAAAGTGGATGCATTTTTTACTCCTGTGATCTAATGTGTTTTTCTTCTCCTTTGGAATCAATGCGTAACAAGTGGATCCAAAAAATATAAAGATGTTGAACTGAAGGGAGGTGACCACACCACATCTCATATGGAGTCTTTGATTCAATAGTTTTTTATGGTGATTTATTGAAAAGGTATACTTTTGTTTTACCCTCTTTGACCCAAAAGTGAAGATTCACCCCTTTGGAATACACATTTGCATGAATCATATTCATCATAGTTTTGTTCATTATTTTAACTAATGCATTTTTGTGTGGAGTACATGAAACTGTAAGATGTTTGATCCCATTTTTCTCAAGATAGGATTCAAACTTTTTTGATGTGAATTAAAAACCATTATCTTTCCTAAGTGTCTCAATATGGGTTTGTTCATCATTTTAAACAATTGTTCAAAACCTTTTGAAAGCATCAAGGATTATGATTTCTTTTTCAAAATGCATATCCATGTCATCATACTTAGTGATCAATGAACATCATGAAGTACTTATAAGCACCAGTGAATATGATTGGAAGAGAGCACAAGTCTAAAGTAACAAGCTGTAATTTTCTATCTACTTTCCAATGTGACTTCAAAAATGGTTCTCTTGCATGTTTAGCCAAGATGTAGGATTAAAATCTCTCATTTAATTTTTTAGGTAATTTAGGCATACCAAAAATACCATTATTTTATAATACATGAATGTTTTTATAGTGAGTGTCCCTGAATTGAGCATGGCACATGTTTGGAGTCATTCTATCTTCCATAAGATGAGCATAATTCCTTGAATTTTATGACTCACTCTTCAATTTGAGTATTTTCCCTTCCTCATATCTAGTCAAGATGACTGCATTATCATTTTTTCTCCTTATTGTGACATCACCATTGCCCCATAGAATATAATGGCCTTGTTCCCTTATGAGCACTAATGATTTTTGTTTTTTTCCAATTGAGGAAGGTAGAGAACATTCTCAAGTTTGTAGTCTAGAAGCCCTAGAAACATGAGACTTATTGTACCTCTTTGTTATGGTTTTAGAATTGATCTATCTACAAGGTATACTAGGCCATAAATTTATTAATTATACTCCTCATATAAGTCTTTATGGAAATTCATATGTTGAATGGTGGTAGTATCAATAACTCAAGAATCAAACCATGAAGAATTGATCGAGCCATTATTTGCTTCATCATCTATACTAGAAAACACAAATTCACTAGTGAATTGGGTTGCATTTGAGTCTTTTGACTACTTTTTTAAATTTCCCTCTTTCTTTTTATGGTATGATTCAATTTTATCCCATGGAGTCCTGCATTCATGAGTCTCATGGCTACCTTTACTATCACACCATTTGCAATAAAGGTTTTGTTTACCATTTTGGATTTTTATTTTGACCACCATGATTTTCATTTTTTCCATCTTTTCCCTTATCCTTGTTATTGCCTTAATTTTTAGGATACATTTCCTTGTTTGATGGTTTAGAATAATTTGTTTTGACATAACACACACTTTCACCTATTTTGGTTTCAGATTTACTTCAAAAGGCCTTTTCTCTTTCTGTCGTCTTTTCAACCAACTAGTCAAATGTGAGATTCTTTGACTGATTACTTTCTTGTAGAGACTCCAAATAATTTTAATAGTTGTTAAAAAGTGATTTTATGAATTTATACATGTATATGTCAATTTTGACACATGTGGCTTCAACATCATGTTTGATAGCTCGTATCTCTAAAGCCAATCACATTACATCACCATCTTTCAATTATAGGTTGAATAGTTTCAACTAAAATTGAATGAATTCTAACATTGAATGGAATTCATATAGTTCATTTAGTTTATATATGATTCCCATTGTTTATTTCACCCTTGTCTATGAAGAAACACATCTCCATCCACTGATTCCCTTATCAAGGCCAAAGCCTTTTTTTGCTTCTATATTTGAGTGTCCTTTGCATTCCCTATTAGTTTAGTTGGTTATTTTTCCCTCAAAAAAATAACAAACCATAGATCATTGAATATTATTATGTTCTTCATTTTTGAGACCATTATAGCCAACTATCTTTGCTAGTAAAGGTAGTGTAACTAATAGATTTGATGGAATGCATGGTTTTGTTTAACATGAGTTTGTTCCTAATCACTCCAAAATGGTACCATTTTATATATATGCAAAGGTTCTAAAAATGATTCACTTTCTCATTAACACTAGCTTAAAAATAAAACCTCATAAATCAATATACTCATTTTTTCTTGATTTTCAAATTTACATTTTTTGACATACATCAATGGATAAAAATATTATATTCCTTATTTCTAATTAAATTGCATGATTTGGTTATTTTTGTCAAAATATTCTTATAATGTGTTCTCATAGCAATTTCCATGACCAAATTTTAAATGCTTTCGAATTATTTTTTCAATATTTAAAATTTAGCATTTATAATAAATGAAATTTTGCTTTTTAGTGAAAAATCATATACCTTCTCCTTTTGTTTTATTTATAAATTTTGATTATCATATTGGAATAAAATGAAAATGTATGATGTATCTTATTTATATCTACATGCAAATCATTAATATTTCCATGCAGTCAAATTAATGCAGGTGGGAACCTTCAAATGACCCCCAGGGATATGACAAAGGTTTTAATCAAAGATTGACAATTTTAGTTACTTCCTTCAGAAATTACAACATGATAATTCCATGCAATACCTTATAAGGTCATGCATATCATAAAAACTCATTATATAGGGCTTATACCTAATGTCAAAATGCCAAACACCTTATACAAGCCTGATACCAAATGTCAAATGCCAAACGTAGGACACGACTAAGATAATATGAATCTTAGATGATACCAAATTTTTTAGGTGAAAATAAAAATGCAACAAGGAAAATAAAAGAATAATATGTGAAAGGATCAAGGTACAACACTTTTTGAAAAAAACTAACATGTTCAGAATGGTATGTAGCCAATAGTCTACCACACTGGTAGAGAACCATGCCAACAGTCCGATGTTGCAAACCATATAATCGAATATAGAAATTACATCTAGGATAATTTTATATCATATAGTTGTTATAAAAAAAATTTGTATAAAGAGAATACTTAATTACAGGTCCATACAACTATAAAAAAGGAGAAGAAAATCAAAATATTTTTACCAAGCTTTGATATCAATGATAGGTCGAATAATCTTATTTGAAATTAAAATGAAATTTCTATTTAATGTTTTAAATGAAAAATATAGCAAACATTACATTTAATAGACCAATAAAGATGATTCATTTCACAATCCCGATGACTCTTCCTATTCCTATGGGAATGGAAAGCTTATTGAATAAGAAAAAATATTAGACAACTAAGCTAAACACCTAGGAGTAATAACCAATGTGTACAATATTATTATATATACCATAGTAGGATCCTCACATAATTTTAGGTTAAACACTAGGATTACTAGTTAAGTATTTAACATAAAATCCATAGCCTAAATATATATTTACTATTGGTTATTTTAGAGGTTATATAATCTAAGTTTTAGACCATCATGATTCATTTAGGTGTTTCTCTTTATTGAAGTAGACCTATTAGATTTTATCATTCACACGTTACTCTTTATCTAGTGGTCTCATATGTAATACCTTAATGGAATAGCTTTATATTTAAAATACTAGATAATAAATTATAAGAGGTAATATCCCATAAGCTAGATTTCATGATTTTCTTAACAAGCTCAACATTTATTTTCTATAATTATATAAGCTCCCACATTTTAAATATAATTTTATCATTCCTTTATCCATAAAGGAAAAAAGTGTAGATACTAAAATATTGTCTTTCATACTTGAAAATGAAAATCTTGACACACATTTTCCATGCATGACACGAACACTTAAACAAGGTCTAAATTCTCTATCCTCTTACACTTGTATATTATGTTATGACTCGACCCTTCATTATATTTTGAAAAAATACAATAAAATAAATGCATTTTTAAAGCCTACTAAATATAATCCATAGACATCTCCAAATGCTTAGAGTTGTCCAGCTACATGTAGGTTAGTTTTTGAAACTATGGTAGTTATCACTTGTTGATAAGGACTGACATTGGTTGGAACCAAACCACTCCTAACAAAAGAAATTTTATAAAATCAAATTCATCCTTAATGTTTACCCATAGTCCTATTGTGTTAGTTTCATGATGACTTATTCAAATGGATCCATATATAAAAAATAAAGGTTTCACTCAAAAAAGACTTGGCTATTATCTGTTATACTTCTATACATTATTGCACACTAAGACAATTTACCCTAGTCTTCCTTATTTACAAGAATATTACCAAGAATAATCATAATAAAAGTCATAAAAACTTAAAATACAAGTTGAAAAAATAATATTCAAGGATCAAAATCAATCATTATTTGTATACACATAATGAAGGAGCGCAATTTCACAATCACACTAGGTGGGGAAACTACATATTGTTTGGTTTTCATCACTAGATTATTGGATACATAGGGAAGGTATAATAATTAGGTGGGGTTATTATGATCAACTCAATGCATTACACATCCCAAATTTCACATCTAGGATTTTAAAGGAAAAAGAGGTTGATTTCAGGATATGTGCATGTCATCAGGGTTTGGGGTGACAAAAATATATATCAAGAAAAGGCACTCAAAAGTGACCATAAATTAAACATGGTTCAATATAATTTATTTTAGTGCCAACACTAAAGTTATTACCAATAAAAATGTCAATATTGATCAATAATACTAATCGTACAGGTGGAGCCAACCCAATGTAAATAGGATCAATTCCAAAACTAGATGAATCAAAAGTATGCTAATAATTGATTTTCAATTCTAGAAAAAAATTAGAGTCAAATAGTCAACTAAAAAGACTAATTATCATGATCTCCTTAATAATTTTCATATTTATCATACGAACTTATCAAATCATAAGAATCAAATTTCAATCATTTATATTTAGATGTATACTTGAATCCCAATATTAATATTTGAATTATACTTAAATAATATCTTAATTAGATTAATCTTCAATTTTCATCTAAATTAGGGTAATACATATCGGTGAACCTGTAAACATATCATATATTAAAAACCTTGGGTTTTTCATTAGGTTTCCATTTTTTTAGGGTTTTAGACCTGATTTCTAATTTTTCCTAATATTAAACACTAATCATGACCATGTTGAATGAACATTATTGTTTAATATAACTAATGAAATTAATATTTTCATATTTTTATACATGGATAATGTATCTTATTTGGATAAATTATGGAGAAAATGGGTTATAAAAATAAAATTTAAATTCATTAATAAGACTAAAATTACCAATGAAAAACCTCAAGCCTTCTTCCAATCTTATTATTGCATTATTCAATCCAAGATGCCTATCGTTACTGCTAGATTTCAAAGGGATTTCATTATTCCATTTGTTCTTCCTACTATGGATTGTATAACATATCCTATTCACCCTATTGTTGTACTTATCATGAGTGTTGAGAATGATGGTACAACTACTATAGATAAATAAAATGATTTGGAAGATGAAAAATTATGTGAATACCTTAATATGAATCATCATAAGATTTATAATATCTTATCATATATCAAGATATGAATATGAAATTTTGGCTCAATATTTTACATTAGGGATTCAGACCATTACTACCAATACTATTCCCATGCCCACACCTTTAGTGACCTATATGGCATATATCCAAAATCTAGGGTCAACATGATGCCTTCAGTAGATTCTAATGCCTATCCATACATATGTAATATTCACCCCATCCATGATTCCTACACACATTTTATTTCCAGCCTCACCTAATGCGCATTCCCTTGAGAAATTTTTTAGATCTCTACATACCAAGGTGTTACTATTAGATCAAGCTACATTGAGAGCTATCCATACCATGGATTTTCAAGCCTTGCTCTATAACCCATTAGTCCCTAAACTATTATTTACCATTAGGATTCACATCTCCTAAGATCTCAATATACTAAGGTAAAGGTGATCCCGAGCAACATCTTAGATCATTCCATGCAACATGCTTCGATTATGCATACAAAGACAAACCATTGGCCAAGTTATTTCTAAGGATTCCTAAAGACAATGGATTTATAAAAATTTTATTATCTCCATGTTCAATCCATAAGAGCATTCAACCCATTATCCAACCAATTCCTAGCATACTTCACCATCAACATAAATGAGAATGTATATACACACAAATTGTTAAGTTTAAGAAAAAGGATCCAATGAACCAACCAGTGATTATGTGCTTCAATACAATATTATTATAGGAAATATAAACAATGTTATAGATGATAAGGAACTAAAATATATATTCAAGAAATAAATTACTATCATCACTCCATGAATTAATCATATTAAAGAGATTCAAATCATTTGATGAGTTATGCCATAGAGTGAGGGATAGATAATTAAATCTAGGTACTTTGAACAAAATTAAATATACATCAACTCCTAAAACTACTTCAATAATGAAGATTAAAATCAAGCTAAATTATAAAGTCAAACCAAATGATAAAAATAAAGAGGTGAAAATTATAGTTAATGTAGTATCACAACCTATGAATTAGTTACAATTGATAACTTCACTGAAGAGGTAGTTTTAATAATTACCATCACCTTCTCATGTGATACTAAATAATTTTATTAAGGTTAACCTTATCACACTCCTTCCTCCATGATAAATAGATCCAAACATACCTAAACCAAGGAACTACGAATACAATGCATATTATGAGTACCATCAAATTATAAAGAATTCAATGAATAGAAGTTTCAAAATAAGACATAAGATAAATGACCTTATAGAAGAAACCAATATCAATTTTGTCACTCCTACACATGAATCTTGAACACAACATAGTGGAAATTAAAAGTTGAAGATTTTCAATGATCCTTTTCCTAAACATGAGTTAAAGTAAATTAAGAACATGTACTAACCCCTTAAGTTGTACTTAGAAAAATGTAGTAATTTTTTTTAACTAAATACTTTACAATCATTTCATAGAATCATACTTAACAACTTATCCAACACACAAATTAGAACATTAATAGTTCAAAGTTTAAATATTGAGATGCAATATAACTTTTTATAACTATAATGAAAGTAAATACAGTAGGGCTCATTGATGGATGGTCTAATAATACAACAATTATTTCTCAAGTATAAACAATTATATTATAATTACATTTAAGTTAGGCATTCAACCTTAATATTAATAATAGATAACAAGCTCTTTGGAGCTCAAATAGAACCAACACATGTATTTCTGATAATCTCTAGTGTAGTTTCCAAGTAAGTACTATAGTGGGGAGGGAGAGAATCATTCAAAAAAAATTACACACCAAACTTGAACCAATGATTTCCTAGACTAATCCCATTAGGAAATGGCCCTCATTTCATAGATGAATAAATAATGATGGTACAAGAAACTAGAGTAACATATAAGTACCCAAATGCTATATGATTTATAAAACAAAACATGCAGTGTATCATAGAAAACCAATCCTATTAAAAGATATCACATAAGAATGTAAATCACACACAACAAAAAATAATGTCTCGCTATACATTATTCAACTAGAAGATTCATACTAATTACATCCTCCTAGAAATCATATCTCATCACATCTTAAAAATAGAAATAAGAAAAGTGTACATTTATTCCATCAATCCATGAATGAATTTTACTTTATTATCAATCTCTAAACCATAACTAATGCCTATAGTTAATACCACCTAGGTTAAATTCTCATTAAGCTAGAGATTCTCAACTACTACAATAAGATCCATACAACTACACTCCATGATATCTCATATTATCATAGTCTAGTGTTCTAAGATAGAACTATTAGTTTTCTCACAATCAGGCATTCAAAGTAGTCAGAAGTGTATGGAATCATAAGCTTTTATTCAAACAAAAATATATAACAAAACAAGTCATACAAACACATAAAATTTGAACCTAATATTTCTTTACACTCTCAAGCTTGCATGCACACATACATGATATCCTACTAACTATTACAAAACATAAGTAATAACCAACACATACATTTAATCAATCAATGTAGGTAAGAATCTAGGCATACAACTACAGTATGTACCATCTACGCATATCTATTTTAGCTAAAATATTCTATAAAGTCAATTACACATGTTTTAGTTACTTATAATTATAATAATACTAGAAAACTATAAATTAAGTTATACCTCGTATGGACATAACTTCAGGGGAAACATTCATATGGTTTAAGTTTCCCATTTTTTTAATATCTTAATATCCATTTATTATTTTAGATATAGGTATATTATCTAATTCCCTATGCAAGTTATATAATTATATGAATACACAAATCCACATATACATTAATTTTTATATGAACACACCTATACACTTTAGTTGTTTAAAAATTACTTACCAAAACTTAAAAAAATGGATTAAAAAGTTAAATAGTCCTTCAAACTCTGACCAATGACTTTCATCAACTGTTATTGTCATATTACACTTTCATGGATATCTTGGCACAACTTAGAATTTATAACATCTAGGAATATTATCCTTTTTCCATATCCTTATATATTTATACCTTAACCAATACCTTACCAAAAGCACAATATAATTGTTTTAATATGGATATTCCCATGTATTGGTCATCTTAATAAGTCTATCTATATTATACTATTCTCCAAAAGTATAATTAATAAATAGTAATTTCCTATTTCAGATATCACTTGCATGTTATTACTTTTCCAAGAATTCTTTACAATTCCTAATGGCACATTTATAATACTTGGAATCTATTATACTATCTAGTACTTAGTTTATCAATTCAGATTATATGATTTCATTAAAATAATTCCTTGCATTATTGTTTTTGTAAAAACCACAATCACATGTAACATTCATGCTCCATTTCAAAAAGTCTTTTTAAATGACTGTATCTTTTTATAATAGTATCTATTTATGTTACTAATATGATAAATGTAAAATACACAATTATGTGGCAATACCATAAAATTATTTCATTGCATTTCCAAGCCTCTATAGTTATGCTCAAAGATTAAAAAGGAATGCGTTGAATCTTAGTTTATTACTAAGGCCGAAACCTATACATAGAACCGAGTTTACACAACCCATTTTATATCCTAGTATGTTTTACATAACTTACATCATATCAAAATGAATTCCTAAAATTATTAATAACAAATAATCAACTACCATTTAATATTTTCTAATGCATCCCATGATAACCATGCTCATTTTAAAATGGAATTTGGGTTCACAACACAACTTAGGTAGGTTGTGAAAATCGCTCAAAATGAAATACAAAAATTCAAGGTGAAAGAAAGATCCATTGAACATTCAATCTTGTAGTAAACATGAGACATAGATTTTTAATATTTCTAACCTAATAGAGTATACATAGCATTCCAACATTCAATTACTTATACATATATCAAATTATTTGATAATCTTTTAATTAAGTTTCTATATTCCATAAGTCGCTCTACTAATCTTAACTAGTATTTTATTATTAACTCATTGCCTAACTACCTATTAAACCACTACATACTTTTATTTAAAAAATAAAAAATAATAATTAAAAGAATCGCTAATTATATACATCTGATCATTGTTTTATTCATTATAATTTAACAAGGTAGATTTGTTATATGTTTTTTACATGTGTTGTAATTAGGAATAAATGGGTGTGGTTATCGTTGAATGGAATGTGGGGATGAAATGCCATTGATTGGGCTAGGGATTGCCACTAACACTCCCACTGAGAATGAGCTTAAGGAAACCATCGCCATAGATCTGGAATAAGGTTCAACCACCAATTCTATATTTCATCTAATTGCCAATGAATTATTTATCATTCTATTTGTAGGATGGTTATAGGCACTTCAACATAGGTAAGATTACGATTTAGATCATGTTTTAGGAGAAGATTTAAACATAACTTTCCAAAATGGTATTATTAAAAGAGAAGATGTTTTTGACACCACTAAATTATGAAACAATGAACCCAATGACACACTTTTAGATATCAAGACTAGATTATGATACAAAGCACAAATATTATTAGACATTTAACAAGGCAGTGGTAGAATATATTTTTATGCATACCTATTTAATATTAGGTCCTAAAGGAAACATATATAACCACTACACTATAAAACCTGGAAAATATTTCATCCTTGATTCAAACTATAATTATTTTCCTTCTTACTTCACTCATATGCCTTTCTCATTATCCTCTTGCATCCTCATCCATAATCTTTGATCCTGATATGTTATATATGCTTTTATCTCTTTCACTGTAAATCTTCTATTTTTATCCTTGCCCTCTTCCACTTTATTTCTTTCCATGCTTTATTTATAATCTCTTCAATATTTTATCTTCCTTTTCATGCAAAGGCCACCACTCTTATGTTTACATGTTAATTAATCATCAATCAATGGATTTAACTAAAATTTATTAAATTTTTGCATGCTTATTTGATCATTAATCTATGGCAAAGAATCAAGATATTTCCAGTTCATATGGAATTTTAAGTAACCAAGATTTTTAATATAAAATCCATAATCATGTAATTGTTAATTCAACTTACAAAACTTAAGATAATCAATATACTAGTCATGTTCAATTAACTAAACATTTCATTCTTAAACAAGACATTCTTATTCAAAGTTGAATTTATGAAATGACTAGTTAAGTATTTCAATTATTTGACCAAACTAATGTTAACCAATATTGTGCAAGTTATTTAAAAATAGATTTATTATTCAATCATTGAAATATTTCATTAGGGTAGTCCACATAGGAGAGTTAACATTTAATTTAGTAAATTAGTATATTTATTAATTTAAAATGAGGATTTCCTAAGACATTATCATTTTTGACCAACTATATATAATATATTAAAAGTTACAATAATTATAATTGCCAAACCTATATTTCACATATTATAATTTTATATCTATGAATTTGTTTGCCGATTCCATTATGGATATTAGTTCATGTTTTCTACTATATTAAAAAAGATATATTAAATAACATAGATTTCTAGTTTAATAGGAATAATATCTCACAAACATAATAATCATAAGAATTAAATCTAGACAACTATCTAACCATATTAAATAAAAAATAATTAACAAGTTATTTTATTGTGTGTGTATGTTGGGTCAGTAACAATTCCGTTATCATCCCCTAATCATCCTATCTACTCCATCCTCTTAGATGATGCTCTCCCTCATCATGTTCTGAGGGTAGAATCCATCTTTTATCCATCTTAAAACAAGTAGGTATTTAGTTTGAATCATCATATATAACAATCAATGATGAAAAACTAACAAATATAGATCCATAATATATAAAATAAGAAAGTGCAACTATCATATCATGTCATTGTTCCATAATAATAAATATCATTAATCTTAAATAAAAGCACTAAAAATCAACTGATAACCATATATATCCATGAATTCTAAGGTTATAAAACATAGGATGAAATCAGTATGTAACATCCTCTCTCCTAAAATTGAACATCACCCCAATGATGCTTATTCAAACAATAGCTATGAATTAAAAGAAGTGTTTAACATAATAAAATCATATTATATAGTATCAAATCATGAAAATAAATATGAAATTTACATGAAGAATGCATCACAAATCTTCCAATTATCATTATTCTTAGAGTATTGGTCCCACAAGACCCTACTCTATGACATTTTTCTATTATATAACAAGTTTTTTAATGTCACTTATGCTAATTGGTTCAATCATGAGCACCTTAGGGTCTTGAACCAAAAGACAAGCCTATAAAATATTGGAAAAGGTTTCACTAACTTCCCATAACCATACGAGATCATCACAAAATCTAGAACAAATGATCAGGGTGAGTTTCAAAAAAATCTTCTAGCCCCTTTGCACATCTCTCTAACCTAGAGGTTATTTTTCTCATCTTAAAGAAAAAATATTTAGGGAAACTGCCAAGAATGATGTGTATAAGTTAATACTATCACTACTCCATGTAACTTCTGATAAGTATAACATACCAATATTGTCACTACTCTATGGATCTTCTGACAAATATAATGATGAATAGGAATTGGAATATCATGTTTCTAAGGTATACAAAATCATGGAATACCCATCTATAATACACATGTATATGGCCATATGACTAACTTTGACAAATCCCTCTATCAAATCCTAGATTTGATAAGTTTGTATGTCAGATCCAAAATCAATAAATACCAAGTCAATGCGAGCCTAAGTAGGAAATACTCCTATCACATATAACTCATATTCCTAATTCATTTCTCTTCCCTTAGGTTTCTATGACCTAATGATCTTCACAATGTGAATAAGGTTGGGTAAAACACAAATCTATACTAATAAATAATAGAAAGAAATACTATATGCTAGATGATTTCAAATGTACTAACATACATACATGAAAAATCATACAATCATTCCAAAACTATATTAAATTGCCACTAGATAAACATAACTAGTATCTATATTCACAGCTTAATCTATAGTATTTTATTCATATTTAAGAGGAACTAACATTAAAATTAATAAGGGCATAGGATGTTGCCACAAGGCGTAGGGCATAGCCACAGAGTGTAGGGCACCATTGCTACAAGGCATAGGGCGCAGGCCGCAGGGCGTAGGACGCCACCGCAAGGCGCAGGGCATAGGCCGCAGAGCGCAAGGCATCTCCATAAGGCATAGGGCATAGGGTGCAGGGAGTAGGGAAATCCTGATCTGGTTTGTGAAGGAAATAGTGAAAAGATGGGGGAAACCCCCATGGGGGAGCTACACAGGGTGATCATGGAGGCCACCATGGGGAGTCAAGCCAGGTTCTGGCTGAGTTCTACATGCATCTCATCATCAGATGCCGTAGGGAGCTACATAGGGTGCTCATGGAGGCCACCACAACTATTGACAGTAATGTGAGTGCAAAGGTCATGACCGTGTCAGGGCTATAAATAGTGCATTTTTAGGGTTTGAGGGCGTGGTGGAGCATGGCCTTCTTGACTTGTCTATGGCCGTTATTATTGCTGGATCTGATGTTGTCTCCATCAAATCAAAGGGATTGATAAACCAAGGGCATTTTGTAGAATTTAATGTCCTGATCTGCTTAGTTATATTTTATAACATCTTTGTGGTTCCAAGTCCCTATAAAACTTGGTTTTATGCTACTCTTCAGTAGGTTTCAGGACTCTTATTTTTGGTGGTTGTTAATGCTTTATCTTTTTTTATTATGTTAAAGGGTTTCAGGGTCCCTTTAAAACCTACTTTTACCTTAATCTAAAACATTAAAATTAATATAACATACAAATTTTAAAGATTAACCATCCTTACAACCTTATAAAGGAACAAGCAAGATATTCTCCCTATTTTCATGACTAAAACTAAATAATTTAAAAGTTTATCTCAATTCTCTTAGACTACTAAGATGTTTTGCACATATTATACCTTACTTGCTCCTAAATAAAGGTACATATATAACTCTTCAAAATAACATGCTTTAAAAATATAATACTATCTATCTAAACAAAGGTATATAATAACATAATAATTATAAATAACTAAAATTAATATAAATTCAAGGTTCGCCACTCCTCAAGGTCAAGTCTATAGGTTAGATAAAATAGTGACTCTAAAAAATCACAATTTAAAAGTAAATAACTAATGTCTTATAAAGAAAACTCCTACATAATCTCATATGGTAAAAGGAAACATCATAACCCAAGTTGACAAATCACTATTCACTTACCAAACTTATAAGTGTAGTGTTATTACCTATCTCCACAATCAAAAGGAAAATACTAACCTCAAAGATGCATCAATATAACTAATCTTATAACTTTGCTCAACAAGAAGTAGAAACCACTATCCAAGGAGCTCAAGGGAATATGATCAAACAACATTTTAGAATCAAGTTTTCTTTTTATGGATACACTAAATCAACATCTTGTAAATATGAATCTTCTTAATAGCTTCAAATGATGTAAGAGGGGAGTTAAGGAATAACAACTCACCTCTAAGCTAAATAAGAGATATGACACTTCTTATCAAGTCTATATAATTATAAGGATGATAATCCACATAGTGAACTCTTAACACAAAGGAATTCTCAAACATGACATCTACATTTAACTATAATAAAATTCCCATTCCTAGCATTTGTATAAACAAGACACAAACCTAAACCATAAACACCTAATTTGGTATCACTCCATACTTTTTAAGATACACTCACAACACACAACAAAAATGGTGAAGGTGATTTGATTATGAAGAAAGATGTAATCACACTGAAGGTGCTCAATCTAAAAGATTAGGAACATGGCACAAAACTCTTGTTCACAACTCAATAACTATGTTATGTACTCTCCTAACCACACATCTTTTAAAACCATCACCAGTGAGACACTTGATAAATCAAGCCTTTATAAACTCTAAAGGGATTATGAATGATCTTTAGGTAGATATGCAATGTACCACACAAATTTACAATATTTGATTTTGATAAACAAAAAGATACAAAAATGCTAATGACTCATTACATCCTAGAGTTTGATCCACATCTCTAATACGACATGTAACAACCTCTCAAGTTGTACTTATAAATATGTAGTTTAAAAAAATAATTTAAAATCATTTCATACAAATATATTTAACAACTTATCCAACAAACAACTTAGAAGAATAAAAATTCAAAATCCAAATACCAAAATGCAATATAGTTTTTTACAAATATAAGAAAAGTAAATATATTAGGTCTCAGCCATGACTAGTTTAATAACATAACAACTACTGCTCCAATATAAACTATTATTTTATAATTACATTTCATCCATGGATTTAAACTTAATATTAAAAATAGATACCATGCTCTTCAGACCTCAAATCAAACCAACTCATATATCTTTGACAATCTCTAGTGTAGTCTCCAAGCAAGTATTATAGTGGGGAGGGAGAGCATCATCATAACACTTTTCAACACCAACCATGGACCAACAATCCCCCACACTAATCCCATCAGGGAATGGCCCTCCATAAATGAGTAGATAATGACAGTGTGGAAAACTAGAGTAATATACAAGTAGCCAAGTATTGTATGATTTCTAAAACTAAACATGTAGTGTATCATAGAAAACCCATTCTATTACAACATATTGCACTACCATGTAAATTATACACACCAAAAGATAATGTCTCAGTATACATTATTTAACCAATATATTAATACTAATTACAATGTCTTATAAATCATATCTCATCACATGTTAAACATAAGAGTACATAAAGTGTACATTTATTCCATCAACACATGAATTAATGTTACTTTATTATCTAACTTAAAAATAGAAATAATGCCTGCAATCTATACCACCTAGGTAAAATTCTTATTACATGGCATATTCTCAATTACTGTAATAAGATCTATACAACTACACCCCATGATATCTCATATTATCATAGTCTAGTGTTCTAAGACATAACTACTAGTTTTTGTACAAATAGTCATAACTACATGTAATCATAAGCTTTTATTCAAGTAAAAATATATAACAAATCAAGTTGTATAAACATATAAAAGTCTAACATAACATTCATTTATACGCTTAAGGTTGTAAGCACACATGAATGATGTCCTACTAATTGTTACAAAATATAAGTAATAACCAACACATACATTTAATCAGTCAATGTAGGTGAGATTCTAGGCATAAAACTAGAGTATGTATCATCCAAACATATACATTTTAGATTAAGTATTATATGATATAAACTACACATAATTTTTAATCACTAACAATTATCATAATTTTGGATAACTGTAAATGAATGTATACCTCATATGGATATAACCTAAGGGGCAACATTAATATGGTTGAATTTTTCTATTTCTTTATATCTTAATATCCATTTATTTTTTTAGATATAGGCATATTATCTAATTCCTTATAAAATTTATATCATTATATTAATACCCAAATCCATGTATACATAAATTTTTATATGAATACCAATATAAACCTTAGTTATTTCAAATGTTCTTACCAATAATACAAAAATGGATTACAAAGTTCAACATTCATTCAAATTCCAACCAATGAGTTTCATCAATTGTTATTTTCATATTACACATTTATGGATATCCTTGCATGACTTATAATAAATACCATTTGAGCATACTAACCTTTTACATATCCTTAAATATTTATACATTAACTAATACCTTACAAAAATCCTCATATAATTGCGTTAATATGGATATGATCATGTATTCACCATCTTAATAACTCTAGCTGTATTATACTAGGGTCCAAAATTATACTTAATAAATAGTATTTTCCTATTTCAGTTATCACTTGCATGTTATCACTTTTCCAATAATTCTTTATATATTAATGGCACATTTGAAATTCTTGGTATCTATTATATTATCTAGTACTCATTTCCTTAATTTAGATTATATGCTTTCATCAAAATAAATCTTTGTATTAATGTTTTCATAAAACCCAGAATCAAATGTACCATTCATAGTCTATTTCAAAAATTCTTTCTATACCACTCTATATTTTTATAGCAGTACCTACAGGTGTTACTAAGATGATAAGTGCAAAATACATAATTATGTGGAAACATCATAAAATTATTTCAATACATTTCCAAGTCTCTATAGTTATGCTTATAGATTAAGAATAAATGCACTCAATCTTAGTTTCTTACTAAGCCTGAACCCTATACATACCACTGAGATTACACAACCCATTTTATTTCCTAGTATTTTGTACATAATTTACATCATAGAAAAATGAATTTCTTAATATACTAATAACAAATAATCAACCACCATTCAATATTGTCTTAAAAATCTAATGATAATCACACTCATTTTAAAATGCAACTTGGGTTCACAACATAGTTTGTGCTAGTTGTACAACTCACTCAAAATGTAATACATAAATCTGAGGAAAATTAAAGTTACACCAAACAATAAATCTTATAGTAAAGAGGAGACATAATTTATTCCCATGTTTACTATGTCTTACCTAACTGAGTATTCATAGCATTTCAACATTCAATTACTTATATATATATATATATATATATATATATATATATATATATATATATATATACCGAGTATATATACACATATTTATTTTATATATATATATATATATATATGTATATATACACATATTTATTTTATATATATATATATATATATATATATATATATATATATATATATGTATATATATGTATATATATATATATATATACATCTATACATACATATATACATATTACATATATATACATATACATATATATATATATACATATATATATATATATATATATATATATATATATATATATATATATATATACATTATATATATATATATATATATATATATATATATGAATAATCTTTTAATCTTTTAATTAAGTCACTATATTACTTAATTTTATCTATTAATAGTAACCAATATTCTATTGATAAGCCCACTTCCTAGCTGCATATTGAATCATTGCATACTTTAAAAAAAAAAAAAGACATCATGATTAAAATAATCACTGCCTATATACATCTAATTATTTTTTATTTATTATAATTTAACAAGGCAAAATTTTTATATGTTTTTATGATGCACTATAATTAAGAATAAATGGGTGAGGTTGTTTTTGAATGGAATGCATGGATGAAAAAACCATTGATTGGGCTAGGGACTACCAATAACACTCCCAATGACAATGAGCTTAAGGCATCCATATCCATAGCTCTTGAGGAAGGTTCCACTACCAATTCTAAATATCATCTAATTTCTAAGAAATGTTTTATCATTTCATTTGTAGGTGGGTTATAGGAACATCATAGGTAAGATTATGGTTCATATTATGCTTTAGGATAATATTTAAACATAGCTTTCCAAAGTGGCATTATTAAAAGAGAAGACCTTTTTGACACCACCAAATTATGAAACAATGAACCCAATGACCCAATTCCAATGACCCAGTTTTAGCTATCAAGATAAGTTTATGATAGAAAGAACAATTATTATCAAACTTTAACAAGATAGTGGTAGAATATATTTTTATGCATACATGTTTAATATTAGGTCCTAAAATAAATGCTATATAAGTACTGCAATCCCAAATCTCTCAAATTTTTAACCCCTAATTCAAACCAGAATTCTTTTCCTTCTTAATTCACTCCTATGCCTTTCTTGTCATCCTATTACATCTTCCTATGCAATCTTCCATCCTTCTATGCTATATATGCTTCTATCTCTCTTTTTTTTAATATTCTATTTTTTCTCCTTTCCCTCTTCCACTTTGTTTTCTTCCGCGCATTATTTATAATCTCTTAAAAAAAATTTAATCCCTTCTCATGAAAAGGCTACCACTTTTATATTTTCATGTTAATTAATCATCAATCAATGGATTTAACTAAATCTAAGTCAACGTTTGCATGCTTATTTGCCCATAAATCTATGGCAAAGACTCAACCTATTTACATTTTCTATGGAATTTGAATTAAATGGAATTTTTAATTTAAAATCCATAATAATGAAATTTTAAGTTCAACTTACAAAACTTAAGATCGTCAATAGAATAATCATGCTCAATTAATTAAATATTTCCTTCTTAAACAAGCCATTCTTATTTGCAGTTGAATTCATGCAATGACTAGTTAAATATGCCAATTATTTGACTAAGCTAATGTTAACCAATACTTTGCAAGTTATTTAAAAATAGATTTAATATTTAAACATTGAAATATTTCATTATGGTAGTCCACATGGGAGATTTAGCATTTAATTTAGAAAATTATTATATCTATAAAGTCAAAATGAGGATTGCCTAAGACATTATCGATTTTGACCAACTATATATAATACATTACAAGTTAGAATAATTATAATTTCCAAACCTATATTTCACATATTATAATGTTATGTGTATGAATATGTTTATCAAGTCTATTATAAAGATTATTTCATGTTTTCTACTAGCTTTAAAAAGATGTATTAAATAACAAGGATTACTAGTTTACTAGGAATAACATCTCACAAACCTAATAATCATAGTAATTAAATCTAGACAACTAGCTAAGTAGATCAAATTAAAAGAGTTAAAAAGTTATTATATCATGTGTGTAGGGTCACTAGTAATTCCTATGTCATCCCTCAATTGTCCCATCTACTCCATCATCTCTGATGATGACCTCCCTCATCATGTTCTGAGGGTAGGATCAATATTACATCCATATTTAACAAGTAGGTAGTTAATTTGACTCATCATATATAACAACAAATGATGTAAAATTAACAAATATACATCCACAATGTAAAAATTAATAATGTATAGATGTCATATCATATAAATTAAATAACATATCACTATCACATAACAATATATATCACTAAGATCAAATCAAATCATTAATAACCAATTGATAACCATATACATCCATGGATTCTAAGGTTGTAAAACATAAGGTGAAATTAGGATGTAGAATAAGACTTTAAGGTACATAATGCATACAACATGCATCGTCTATTGATGACATATGATGACTCACTAGATACTACCATTGCTACACTTAGAGATACTCTACCTCATTGGCACATCATTATATTTGATGACAATGAGATACTAGATGATGACTAAAATATCCACAACTTATTCATTCAAGCTGACATTTATGAAAAGCCTATATGTATTATTGTGATTGAAAATGGATCAAGTGATAAAGTTTTCATGATGGAACTTATCTAATCCCTTATATACACATCACAAGATTTAGAAGATACTACCAAAAAACTTAAACTATTTTATGGATAGATACACATTACATTGGGACACATAGTATTACTTATTTAGGTGGGATCAACCTTATTATCTAGACCATTCATATTATTTTAGAGTAATGGGGTCTTCAACATGTTTTTAGAGTGTATGTGGATGTAGAGACTTTGTGTAGTTCCATATAAATTACATTGATAACTAAAGTACATATACTAAAACATAGTGGTTACAATTCTAGGAGTATGGTATGAGTATCCTCTTCAGTCAATAATATCTCCTTAATCACCCCACCATAATTATTATTGTTATATACACATATTTAGGATCATTTTTTTGATATAAATGATACACACATTTTGGATTAAAATTTACATATGTTCAAAACACATATCTAGAATCAACATACATATTCAATTGTTACACATATATAGTAACTATATATACATCCAACTATTCCACATCGATTATGTCAAGGAATTAATCAAAGACCATAGAGGGTGTCATATTGTTCAATAAATACTCAATTACTTTTGCATGCATTTTATTTTATTACACAATGAAAATAAGCAAAAAAACACCCTCCTATTATATAATTAAGACCATAGAGTCCTCAACCTTTTAGACCTATTAACCATACACTGATATCCATAAGCATTGAGCATGATATGTATGGTACACCACATGAACCTTTATCATATTTTTCCCCATCCCTTGTTGATACTTCTCATCCATGAAAGAGTATCCATCTACCACTCGATACAATCACTTCCTATGGACCTACCCTTAAATGCATCTTTGGTTAGTTCTTCAAAATTACAAATATTCTAAACATATAAAAAAATCAAATAATATGTAAAAAAAAATATTAAAATATTAAAAATAAATCAATATTAGAGTATGACATGTTAGTTTACATTATTTACATATGTAATTTATCACATGTTTGGTATATGAAATATTATTTACATACACACATAAATTTCAAGGTATATGATTGTTATGTAGGACATACATGTTACACATTGTCATACAGATGTTGGTTTTCCCCCTACCCAGTGGTGATGTCATTATTGTGGGCATCTTCTTCCACATGCTTCACTAATATAGATTGCATCTTTCAATGATATTTGTTCCATGTTAATCCAACTATATTTATTATACATTTTTTTACTTAATAAATTATTAAAAATAGATACATGATATATGCCATTTTACTATTATGTCTCACACACACACACACACACACACACACACACACACACACACACACACACACACATGGATGGTGTAGATTAATTCCCTATTTCATGCTCTATTTCTACTTTTATTATTTTACATGATAGTCTTAATTTGTGTATGAATCTTCTGTGTGGCCATTTTACTTGCTTGATGTGACATCTTTGATGTTCATTTTTGGATACATTTTTTATGTCCTCCTAAGTGTTCATTTTTGGTCTTCTTTATTGTGACATTTTATGTTTCTTCTATGCAACTCTTAGCATTCTGTGTAAAATAACAACTATGTTTGCTAAGATTGTTAGCATTTAGAGGTTCCATGATTTATATCATGCAATATTATTGTTAATTATTATTCAATTAAATTTATACTACATGTTTTATTAATACATTTGCATAGATATGGCACTTACATGCGCTACCTTCCATATGTTACATATATGCCTTAATTGATACTTACATTAATATGATGACATATTATCCACATATCAAATTATATTATATGATGTTATGTTTACACATGAAATGATACAATTTATTCTTATTTTGAGATGAGTGACTTAGAGGATGCATCCCTCATCTCACAAAGGGGCCAATACAATGGATTTTTTATAGAGACATAAACATCCATAAGTAAGAAATTATAGTAGAGTACAAGTTTCAAAGACTTCAAATATTCAAATTACTTATATATTAGATTGGTTCAAATACATGACATATATTGGAACATTGATACAAAAAATGAGGCATATGCCATGCATATGTATTCACTTTACAAACACTTAAGAACATATTCATACACACTTGGGTGCATATGTATGGACATATGCACAAAATTTTATAGGAAAAAAAAAAAACTTTTCACATACACATACATTTGGGATATAACCTTTCGAATTCAATATACAGTTTTATAGCATTCTATACCAGTTGGTATATATTTAGGGTCATGACACTAGTTCATGTGAACATATACAAAAACAACATAGTTATAGGTTAATGACAATTGATTATCATTCTTATTCACATTTATCAAAACCTCTATACATGATGGGGGTGTGAATATTATTCATTAATTTTTTATCATCATTTGATTTTTTAACATAGATCAAACTTGATTGAACTGAATTGAAACATTACATTGGAATCTATAGTCCATCTACAATGGTTGATTCATTTTTTAAGTGAACCATGCCTGATCAATTCTATCATTTACCTGCATAATGATCTATTTGATTTGAACCTAGTTACATCATTCTCTATTTTTATTTTTATTTCATAGTTATTTGGGTTAGTACATTGTGTACTTTTCCCCATATTTATGAGGTTTAGGGAATATTTCCTTCTCAACTCAGGATCATAGATAGTTGTTTAATTTTAGATAATGATTACCCAAACTATCAAATGCTTCAATGAAGAAGCATCATCTATAAAAATATAACATGGTTTGCACTAACATACACCTGTACTCTAACCCTTTCTCTTTCAATTTTTAGATGTTTGATTCCACATATGGACATTGAATACACATTCATTACAAGTTTACATGGAGAAACATTTTGCATTAGATCCACCTCTCAAAAGGAAAGGTGTGTTTTACACACTTATTTATATTATATCCTTTTACTCCAGAAATTCCATTACTAGAATAAAAGTATGGCATTTATAGATACCAAAATTTGGTCTTTGGTACTTCACAATGAAAAGCTTGACACATGTTTATCACATGACTTCAACACTTAAACAAGGTCCTAATTCACCTTCCTCTCAGTTTCTTATCATTTTATGATTCAACCCTTTAGTTATACTCTTTAAATCCTTAAATAACCTCACTTTATATTTTAAACCTACTACATATCTTGTACATCCATCTTTAGACTCTCAAAAAAGTCTACTTATATATAAGTTAGTTTTGTCAGTTACAGTCATTATCACTAGTTGATAACGACTTATGATAGTTGAAACCCAATTGATCCCATCAATGACTATTTTATAAGATCAAGCCCACCCTTAGGGTCATCTCATAATCCTAGTGTGTTAGTGGCAAGATGTATTACTCAAATGGACCCATATATAAACAAATCAAAATCTTACTCAAAATGGACATTACACTTATTTATTATACATATATGCACTATTGAACATTAAGACAATCTAACCTATTATAATTAATTTAAAAATATATTAATAAGATCAATCACAATCCAAGTCTAAAACACTACAATTTTAAGTCTAAAGAAGAATTGTCAAGTATCAAGATCATTCATTAGCTACATACACATAGCGAAAGAACATAATTTCACAATCATAGCAGGTGGGAGAACTATGTGTGGTTTCATTTCCCTCCTTGGATTATTTGATATGTTAGAAGTAGGTAATCATGAGGTAGGGTGATTGGGGTCATCTTAGATAGTTACACTTCATCCATTTTTGCAGGTTTCTATCCCTCACAAGCACATCAAATGTTTTTAAGGCAAAGGAGTTTGATTTGTCCATTTATGTGCATCATCAAAGTTTAGGCTCACAAAAACAAAGAAATAAAAGATACTCTTAAATGATCATACAATCAATATGCCTAATTTCTCACAAGTCAGTACTAACTATAAATTTATTATTGGCCAATGCTACTAACATTATCCTATGGAACCAACCCATCACATATAAAAAAATATTTCTAAAATTAGATTATCACCAAGCATACTTATCCCTAACTTTAAATTCCAAAGCATAGTCACATTTAGATAGGAACCTAATAAAGCTATGTATAGTGATCTCTTTCACAATTTCCATATTTAGCATATACCCTTATCAAATTAGGAAAATAAATTATCAGTCATTTACATTCAGATGTATGATTAAATATCATATATTAATGTATAAATTACATTAAAAAGTTATATTTTAGTCAGGTTAATCTTCATCATTAATCCAAATTAGAGTAAAACACATATATAATAAATATTTGTTTGAGACATTTGTCATTATAGTGATTAGAAATTATTTAATCCATTCTCCTATTAGAAAAACTTGATAAATATTACATTTTTATGCGTAATGATTTGTTATGATAGGTTAGTAACTAGCTTAGTGATTAGTGTAATTAGCTAAGTGGTTAGGTATTATGGTTATATAATTTTTATTCAGTTATGAACCATTTATATTTGTATATATATGCATATGTTGTTCAATAAAATATTTTAGCATTAAATTCCTTCATTGGTATTAGAATGATTCATAATGAGAATTTTAGTGTTTTCAGAGGTAGTTACAGTCCACTTTACCTCTAAATATGAAAAGAAGATCCTGAGTGTAAGAAGTGAATGGTACAACAACTATGGGCACTAATAAAATCATCCACTATTGATGCTAGAAAAATGTGAAGAGTAGCCAAAATGGAAGCCCATCTAAATCCATACAACACAGACATCAACTTGTTATTTGGATAAGGTCAAATATTTCATTAAGACACCATAGACAATTGGTGATCTCGATCAGATCAACATCTAACATAGTTTGGTGGTTACATGATTTGAATATGTCTCTTTGCATTAATAACTATTTAGTATCAATATATGCACAGTCAAGATGGAAGTAAAGTAGGCACCTATTTTGTTACCCAAGAAATTCGTGGGACTATTTATAGCTCATAATTTTTTTGTAATTCAATCCTCATCATTCTCCAAATCATTCCAGGGTTATACAATTTTAGTTATTTCTTTTGGTTAAATTCTTTTAGAAAATTTTATATTATTTTGATGGTTATAACCATTAAGGTTCAAGTAAAGTTAAATTTTTAATGCATCAAAGTTTTATCAAGTCATCATTATAATAGTCTATTATTTAGTCTTTCGAGGTAAGAAATGTTTATTGATACATTTGGTTTTATCTAGTTGTCAAAATAAAAAAATCCAAAGTGTCAATATTATTAGCTAGGTTTATTATAGCGAGTCATTAATTTATTAATATGAGTATAATTATTTGATTCATGACAATAAATAATTGTATGTTATATAAGTTATGATCAAATAAATTTGGAGTCACAATCTTGTTAATAGTTTATTAATATTTTGAAAACCAATGTTATCAATTGTAAATGTTGTCAATAGAGTCAAGACATAAAAAGTATCAATATTTTGTTTTGGATCTATTGTAGATATTTTCAAAAGTCAATAAATCTCTTCTATAGATGCATTACTGGGTGAACCCAATGTCCTCAATCATATGTGTTAGTAGAAGAGCTTTGTAATAAAAAATGACATATATATGAGCTTTATCAATGTATCATTTGAGTAAATAGCTTTATTTACTAGATATTGGAGGATACACAGAGGATGGAGGGAATTTTACATCCTCTTATGAGTCACCTATGATGGGGTCGCACCATTTCTATGGTGGTAATTTTTGTTGTGTTCTTTTTTATGTTTTGTAGTGTGTTTTTTAATAAAGTACTAGGCATTATTTTTTAGTTTGGAAACTCTTAGAAAAAGAATTTTGTGGGGAGAAAAATCACTAAAGTAGTGTTTTGTTCTTAGAAAATGGTTTGTGATAATTTGATAAACCACTGAAGTACAGTAGAAACCTCATGCATCCTCAAGGTTCATTGTCAACCTATAATAGAAAATGATATGGGTTTGTGGTAATTTGAGAAACCACCAAAGGTGTTAGCAGAGAGAAGTGTTCCTTTAATTTAAAAGTTTTTGGTAATCTTGTAAGGAAAAATTGAGGTGTCACCAAGACCTTGAAGCCACAAATATGGCATGTCACCTCAAAAAGTGAGCAAGCTGCATGGAGAGTAAATATTTTTACAATGTTTGTAATAAAGGGGGGACCACTATCAAGAAAAATTATGTTTGTAAAAATAATGTAATAAAGGGGGAAATGTTGGAAAAACCTGATATATATTACATTGTTAAGCATAATGATCTATTATGCTAGGTTAGTAACTAGCTTAGTGATTAGTATAATTATCTTAGTGGTTAGGTATTATGGTTCTATAATTATGATTTAGTAATGAACCATTTCTCTTTGTATATATATGCCTATGTTATTCAATAAAATATTATAACATTCAGTCTTTATTTTCTTTCATCTCCAAACATTACAAATTTCATCAAAATATCAATGAAATAAACACAACATAATAAGATCAAAATATTAATTTACCCTATTCAATTTATAAACATGCTTAAGATATATCTCAAAGTAAGACAAAAGATAAATTTAGAACATTTACTATTGATTTTAAATTCATTTATCTATTTAACTAGTCAATACATGATCACAAAAGTACCAGATGATGATATGTATTTGATGTCATGATCCACTTAGCCACCATCACAGTGTTTTTATAGATTTTATAAGGTAGTATCTAATAATCCTATAAATACACTACTACCATGAAAATACATAGATTTCTCAATCATCCAAGTGCCAACCCAAAATTCCATTATAATTTTTGTGGCCCATCTTACTTTTTCACTTTTATATTTGATTGATCATGGAGTCTCTCTATATTACTTGTGGTCATGTGAAGACTACTACACATTAAAACATATTGTGTCTAATTGTATTTGGGCCAACCAATCATAAGATGTCAAATATCCATAAGGTCAAATTTACACATAACCCAACTATATAAAAGTGACTACCATGGATAATTTATAGAATGAACCCCTAAATCTTACTATAAAATTTTGACAAATCCTAGAGTTTAGGTATAATTCCATTGGTGAATCTTTGGTAAAATTGTCATGTAGGTCTAAATTGAATGGTAATTTATACTAGCTCTTTTCAAAAAATTGTAAATATCTGGTGAATTAAAAATCATATTCAAATCAATAAATAAGGGAAAAAATCCATAGTTAAACACCTTTCCCCAAACACACTCATGGGGAAATTATACTTGAGGTGGAATAATGATTACGATCAATAGATACCCTAATTTTTTCAAAACATCTATTTTACTTTTCCATGTGAAACTAGGGGAAGTCCATGCATTTAAAAAACTTGCTTTAATGAATAAAACTAGGCAAGGAGGACATGAGAGATAACATAAATAAGAACTATTATAGACCCATCTCAAATTTAAACCCTAAGTAGGTGTGTGCAACTCTAAAAAAACATCAATGCCCAAACACACATGGACAATATTTTTGAAGTCTTGTTGATATTGTTACTAAATAAACAATCCCAAATAAATGCAAATATCTTATTCATCTAATTACTAAATAAACAACTTTATGTGATAACCAAATTGTGTCTAATATTAAGGGTTTTGATATAATATAAAAAATGGTTTTCACCTTACGATTAAATATTTGATGAAAAAATAACATAGAGATAGTTTAAATTCCTTAAAAGGTAGGCATAATTCATTAAAAGTGTGAAAAAATTTATAAATATGTAGGTCTTGTATGTATTAAATAGATTGTACTTCATTATTGGCTGCCTAGACTCTTCTTTGGCCTCCTCTTAAAACTACTACTTTCTTCAATTTCCCATGACCATAAAGGTATAAAACTTCAATAGAAATTCAATTATATGAATTTAGGTTTTAGGGTTTCATATTTATAGTGTTTTACCGAATTTGAAACACTTATGTAGATTTATTTTATAAGAGGTAATTTATTTTAAATAAGAAACCAATGGGTAAAGAAGTTAGAGGATGACAAGTCTAAATTAGAGATCTTATTTATGGTTCCTTAATTTTAATGATTAAATTTGTCTTTTTAATGATTGAATTTTTATTTCCTTTTAAGGACCAAATTTTGATAGCCATATGACTTAATATAAATTGAGTAAGGACATTTGTAAGTCTCTCAAAAGACCAACTAGATAATATAATAACTTGATTATAGCAAAAATTATGATAAAAAATTAGAGTATAGAGTACAAACTGACTATGGGGCTATAGGGAAAGATAACTATGAAAAGCGAGGATAAAATAACTGAAAAAATTTACCAAAAACATTTTCATAGTTTTAAAATTATAAAATATATAACGAGGTCTATGAAAATGTCCTTACCATATCCATAATCTATAATGGACTTATAAATATTTTTTATTTCAATTAGCAAACCATGCCAACCAAAATATAATTATTATGTTAAACATTAAAAACATTGTATGAAAACCTCTCTACAGTTTGTTAAGCATGGAATATACTGAGATGGGGGGGGGTGAATCAATATATTGTATATCTTATAAATCTTTTCTTTAACCAAATTCCACTTAATCAATCATTCAAGATATGCAATAAAACTCAAACAATAAACATCACACAAGATAGAGAGAGACACCAGATATAACGTGGAAACCCAATGTGGGAAAAACCATCGAGAGTCAATCTCAAATATATTCATGAGAACAAACCCACATGAGCACCATACCCCTTTGCCAAGTATAAACCTTAGCTATAATTCATGAGCACCAACCCACATGAGCTTCAAACCCCTTTGCCAAGCACAAACCCAGCACTTATTCATGAGCACCAACCCACAGGATCACCAACCCCTTTTGCTGAGCACAAACCCATAGGAGCACCAACCTCTTTGCCAAGCACCAACCCAACAACAGTTCATGAGCACCAACCCACAAGAGCACCAACCCCTTTGCCAAGCACCAACTGAATAAAAATTTGTGAGCACCAACCCACAGAAGCAACAACCCCTTTGTGTATACCACACACCTATCTCTCAATGTTGCTATCTCAACAAATGATAGATTAATACAACATCTCTTTCCTCTCTCTCACTTTTGCTCTTATAAGCTAGATATAACAAATAAAAATCATATTTATCTCTCACAATTGATCTTCTAAGCTAGATATCACAATATCATATCAACCTCTCACACTCATATTACAAATGGCTACTCAAGCCTTTATTAATAGCTTTCCAAATGACCTTTGGCATTCCCCCTTTGTGACCTTTCAATCCTCATGGAAAATGGCACCAATCTTGGATGACCCTTCATATCCAAGCATTTGAAAAGTCATGTGGTGACCCTTCATGACCAAAAACTTCCTTCCCACTTTTGTCCTTATCTTTGGTGACTCTTCGTATTCCTCAAAGTGTCCCTTCATGAGAAATTGTGCCTTTAATCTTTTGTCTTCACTTGGTGACTCTTGGTATTCCCCAAGATGACTCTTCATGAGAAAATGTGTCCCATCCTTCTTTTGTCTTTATCCCATGGCTCTTCGACTTCTCCATGGGCCCTTATTTTGTCTCATATGTAACCAAAAATATATTTGTTAATATTAAATAAATATTAACTCATATTAGTCAAGATATATTTAATACAAACAATATTAAATGCAATGGGGCCTTTATCACCAATAAAGTTAAAACTTTGATATCAATGACAATTCTTGCTGATCTTTGAATGTGTCCTTTGATCATGCCTTTGAGAAGATATCTGACAAAACATATACATTGTTCCCTATCCTTTGAGCATCTACAATCAACTCATTTGAATCTTTTCTTCTAATCTCACAACCTTTAGCATGAAACCTTAATGTGTATCCTTGATCACAAATTTGACTAACACTCAACATATTATGCTTAAGACCTTTTACATACAAAACCTTTTTAGTCTTAGTTCTACCATAATCGAAACTCAAAGTACCCTTTTCGGCTATCTTAGCAGTGGTTTTATCTCCAAATCTCAATGTGCCACCATTTATCTTCTTTAGAGAAATGAACTTACTTTTATCTCCTGTCATATGCCTCGAACATCTGCTATCAATTAACCATGGCTGATCTTTACCTCCCACATGCAGAGCTATCTACACCATCATAGAATCTTCATGTTGTTTCTTCTGCCATGTACATGTCTAAACCTTCTCCCTGATGAATGGATCTTTGACACTCTGATTCTTCTTCTTGATGAATGGAGCTTTGAAACTCTGATCCTTTTTGATTGACTCGAACATGCTTCTACAATATCGAGCTATGTGTCTGAAGTTGTTGCACTTGTAGCATACTATGGTCTCTTCATCAAAGCTTGATAGAGGAGCAAAAGAGTTGTGGCTTCTGCTTGACTCTACTTGACTTTTCTTCTCCTTATTTCTAAAATTGTTAGCTCTTTTTCTACATTCTAATTTCTTGTGACCATATCTATTACAATAAAAACAATAGCCATAAAAATAAGACCTATCTGTATATCTCTGACCTGATTGCCTTTTGTAGCTTTGTTCTCTCCAGCCTTCTCTATTTGGAATGTCCTCTGTATTTTTATCTTCTCCCCTTTTTATTTCCTCTTCTGTAAGAGCTTCAACATAGCTCTTTTTATTTTCAAATCTGATCCCTATCTTATTTGAATATGCTTTTTGACTTTCCAATATCTTATTTAGCATGTTAGTGCTATCCTCAAATTTTGAATCACTAACTACTTTTTCATTCACTGGTTTTTGAATATCTTCTTTTAAAGAGGCAATTTCAATAACATACCTTTCACAATCTTTTCTTGCTATTTGCAACTGTGCTTTGAGATCTTCTTCATTCTTCTTGGCTTCTTCAAAGTATGCTTGTAGATCTTCAATCATTTCCTTTGACTCTTGTTCATTTTTCTCGATTTGGCACTTTAACCTTTGATTCTTCTTCTGAACAGCTTCTAACTCTTCTAGGGCACAATTGAGTTCTCCTTCCATATCTACTTCAGCTTCCTCCTCTTCTTCTTCTTGATTATCATGTAAGGCCATGAATATAATCTCTTCTTCTTCTGAATCACTGACTCCACTATCTTCAACTGAGCTAGGATCCTTAGAATATAGGCTCTTCTTCTCGAATCCCTTCTTGGATTTTCCTTTGAAATTATTCTTGTGTGTAGGCTTTTCTTCTTCTTCATCATTAACCTTATCTGGGCATCTAGCTAAAAAATGTCCAATCTTTCCATAATTAAAACATTTAAAAGATAATTTTTCTTGATATTTACCTGTTCCTCTTTTCATCCTGTGAATGAAAAGTGCTTCGTTGTCATCTTCATCACCACTGGAACTATCACTTGATTCTTGAATCTTAGCTTTCTCCTTCTTTGATGTCTTGAAACCTACTTCTCTCTTTGAGGGTTTTTTTTTTCTATCCGTATCTCATATGCCGTGAGAATACCATGAAGCTCATCCATCTTTAGCTTGGCTAAATTCTTCATCTCCTCGATTGCCGAAACCTTTACATCATATCTCATTGGTAGAGACCTCAAAACCTTTTTCACCACCATTGACTCTTCCAATGTTTCTCCAAGACCTTGAATCTGATTTACTATCTGATCAACTCGCAAGAGATAACTTGCTATATCTTCTTCTTCTTCCATCTTCAAACTTTCAAACTACCTTCTAAAAGTCTGTAGCTTAGCTTGCTGAACCTTTCCATCACCTTTGTAAATATTCTCAAGTTTTACCCAAGTTTCATGAGTAGATTTACATTGCATAACTTTAACAAATTTAAATTCACATAAACCACATAAAATATCATTTAAAGCTTTAGTATTACATTCACTTGCCTTCTTTTCTGCTGGAGTAATTGTAGATGTTTGTGGCTCTTCATATTCCTCCACCACTGATTTCCATATGTCAAATCCAAGGGCCATCAAATAAACCTTTATTCTCATGCTCCAAAAATCATAATTCATCCCATCAAACAAAGGTGACTTATTTGTATAAAATCCTTCCTGTGACCCAGCCATCGTGCTTTCTCGATCTACCTTCAAGCTTTACAACTTTTCAAAAAGGAACCTGCTCTGATACCAATTGTTAAGCATAGAATATACTGAGAGAGGGGGTGAATCAATATATTATATATCTTATAAATATTTCCTTTAACCAAATTCCACTTAACCAATCATTCAAGATATGCAATAAAACTCAAACAATAAACATCACACAAGATAGAGAGAGACACCAGATATAACATGGAAACCCAATGTGGGAAAAACCATAGAGAATCAGTCTCAAATATATTCATGAGAACAAACCCACAGGAGCACCATACCCCTTTGCCAAGTACAAACCTCAGCTACAATTCGTGAGCACCAACACACAGGAGCTTCAAACCCCTTTACCGAGCACCAACCCAACACTTATTCATGAGCACCAACTCACAGGAGCACCAACCCCTTTGCCGAGCACCAACCCACAAGAGCACCAACCCAGCAACAATTCTTGAGCACCAACCCACAGGAGGACCAACCCCTTTGCCAAGCACCAACTTAGCAACAATTCATGACCACCAACCCACAGGATCACCAACCCCTTTGTGTATACCACACACCTATCTGTCAATGTTGTTATCTCAACAAATGATAGATCAATACAACATCTCTTTCCTCTCTCTCACTTTTGCTCTTCTAAGCTAGATATAACAAATACAAATCATATTTATCTCTCACAATTTCTCTTCTAAGCTAGATATCACAATATTAGATCAACCTCTCACACTCATATTACAAATGGCTACTCAAGCCTTTATTTATAGCTTTTCAAATGACTTTTGGCCTTCCCCCTTTGTGACCTTTCAATTCTCATGGAAAATGGTGCCAATTTTGGATGACCCTTCATATCCAAGCATTTGAAAAGTCATCTGGTGACCCTTCATGACCAAAAACGTCCTTCCCACTTTTGTCCTTATCTTTGGTGACTCTTCATATTCCTCAAAGTGTCTCTTCATGAGAAATTGTGCCTTTACTCTTTTGTCTTCACTTGGTGACTCTTGGTATTCCTCAAGATGACTCTTCATGTGGAAATGCGTCGCATCCTTCTTTTGTCTTTATCCCATGGCTCTTCGACTTCTCCATGGGCCCTTATTTTGTCTCATATGCAACCAAAAATATATTCATTAATATTAAATAAATATTAACTCATATTAGCCAAGATATATTTATTACAAACAACATTAAATGCAATGGGGCCTTTATCACCAATAATGTTAAACCTTTGACATCAATGACAATATTTCCAACATAGTTTCTATGGTTGGCTATGTTTTCAAAACATGAGCCTCATAGTCGATTCATCTATATCTTATTTATTAAGGTTGTATACAATAGTTTTGAAGGCTATTAGAGCAAGTCAAAATATCTTCTAACTAGTGCATCATGTTTGAACCTTACCAAAATCCTTAAATAAATGTATGTAACATGATGTAGATTCAAGATGAGCCCAACGGAGAGGTTGAATTAAATAATGTTTTATTTTATCCTTCATGTCCCAAAAATATGGTTCTCTAGGACACATTTTGTGCAATATATATGATAAGATCATGTGTCGTACTTAGTATAATTTGAATACCTACCTTTTTAATTATCTCAAAATACCAACCAAATAATATAATAAATTGTGTATAGAAAAAATTATTACAAAAAAATAGAGTATAGAGTATAAACCAACTATCAGGTCATAAGGCAAGACAACTATGAAAAACTAGGATTACACAACTAAAAAAACATTCAAAACATTTTCATAGTTTTATAATTATAAACTATTTAATAAGGTCTTTCAAAATGTCTAAACCAAATCCATACTGACCTTTCAAATTATAAACTAAGCATATTGGTTGTTTCCACCATAAACATCTAAGTTATTAACAAGCCTGAAAGTTATTCTTACCCCGTGGCACATTGCTTTTACAATTACATAGTCTAATGCCTCCAAATATCATCCAAGGAATTAAAACTTGTTGTATGTCCAAAATATATAGAGATATGTTATACCCTTGGAATGTGTTGCTTTGAAACAATAAAATAGGAAGGTAAAATGTTTTCTCCTTAGAAAGAATCCATTATCCTGATAGACATCTAACACTAATAAATGCTATATATTCAATTTAAATGTATGATATTCCCAAAGATCACTAATACAAATATATAATAAGGGAAGTATAGGAACCAAAAAATAAATCACCTATCTATCAAAAATATTTTAATTCTTCCAATAAAGAGAGACGAGAAATTCAAAAACTTGTTATTAAACAAGAAACTTAAAACCCTTATCTTGAATCCATATAAAAGTTGATGAATATTACTAATTATTGTTAAAAATTAAAAGATTTTTAGTTTAAGACAACTAATTTAATAAATCTGAAACCAAACAAAAAATATGTTGATATGTCTCACCTACTTCAGAAATCTATGAAAGTATGGCTAGATAAATATCTTTACTATATAATAGAAATCCTCTGAACATATATATTTCATATATCTCATCATTGATAGACATACTCAAAAATATTTTCAAATTTAGTATATAAATAAAATATCTAATAGGGGGAAACATAGACCACATTTCAAAATTTAAATTCCCTTTTATAACATGGATAATAATATGTAGACAACCCATATTCTGGTCTATGGTTTGAGTTCTATGATCAAGCACTTTATACACAAACAGTCTAGGTTCAAATATAGTCAGTTATGATTTATAGCCATCATGGGGTGCAAGACCCTCCAACCTTGAAAACCCAAGAAAATTATAGATTTACCTCTTATCTATGTTCAAACCTAGAGATGAATGTTTCAACAATAATAGAGACTTTGAATAGATTTATGTGTTGCATTATTTTAAATGAGTTTGAAAAAGGTTATCCTCCTCCATACACAAGCATATCTCAACTCAAATATGATTTTTAAATCAACAATAGATTAAGAATATATCGAAATGATTAAAAAAAAAATCAATACTCTAGAAACCTTAACATATAAAGTTATCAAGAAGACGTTGCCTTATTTGTTGTTCCCACTTGAAGCTTGAATGAAAGCATGATAATTCAATCAACAACCAGACCTCTATGGTGACATTTTCATATCTTCAAAGCATTAAATCTTACTAACTTAGTCTTATCCTTTCATTACACAACTCATGAAATAAACAATACCTCTTTAGTGTATGTATGGAGTTATAAATGGTGGTTTGATTTGGTGATTCACTCAACCATCAAAGTATGTGTGCATATATGTATCAACACCTTCAATATGCCAGTGCCAATTAACTAAAAAATTAGAAATTATCTCAACCTCTATCCCTGTAGCTTTGATTCCACTTGTACCTCATTCAATGCTAGAAATAAAATGGGCATTGGGTTTGATAATTATTCATTATTAATTTTTTTAGTTATTAAAATCATATAGAAGGAAGAGTATGCTTTTTTTAATTGATTTTATTAATGGCACCAAAAATATTCAAAATAATTTCATAGTTTTAAAACCATAAAATATATAATAAGGTCTGTTGAAATGTCTTAAACATATCTCTAATAAATAATGGCCTTTCAAATATTTTTCTATTTTAATTAGAAAACCATGACAACCAGAATATAATTACTACCTTAAACTTATTGTTTCCTAGGTGGTCCTTATCATACATATACATACACACACACACATATACATATATACATATATATATGCATAAACATATACATGGTGATTCCAGATAACCAAGACATGGCCTCTATAATTTAGTGGCAAATCAGAACCATACATGCTTAGTAGCTATTGTGAGTCTATGTCCCAAAATAAGAACATGTATAATTAATAAGGTGATTTGAAACACATATATAATAAATTGTATAAAATTGAGGTTATTTGACCTATGTATGTTTTCATAGAATTAGCCATTTTCAAAATTTAAAAAAAGAAAATCTACTTATATACTTTTGGATATAAGCAGCCTCTAATGTTTTCCCTAGTTACTACCATCATTGATTCCATTGCTAGGTCCATTATTCACTATGTCTATCCTATGTTGTAGCTCCCACTCTTATTGTGCCAACTTAGATAACTATCGTATGAACTCAATGCAAACCCTTATTGACTCATCTCAGTGTTGTTTTATAAATAAGATTTAAGCTCATCCAAAAACCTATATATCACGTGCATAAAAAAATCATGATGCCTCTATGGTATAAATAAATATTACCAAAAAAATAATTATCACATGCTTATTTATCATAATCTAAATAAACATCTCTTTTTTGTGATCCAATATGAAATACTCAAGGGTAGAGTAAAAAAATCATGATCATAATCACATATAATAGCTTGGTTAACATTTCTAACCCTAATTAATAATTAACCATGGGCATAAGGAAAGGTGTTCGTATGTGGGGCATTTCATACCCCCTCCCCCCATTAATTAAATTTTATCCCTAATGTTTTATTGTCACAAAGAACATGTATTATGTACATCCATATGAAAATCTAATAATAGTCCTTAAAATGTTTGAATCCAATCATACGCATGCTGATAATTTTGTAAAAAAATATGGACGTTAACAATTTCACACATTCATAGATTCTAAAAAAATCTATAAAAAGTATATAAAAAATCATAACTAGTTCATAGTTAAGTTTAATACGAATTATAAGGATCATTAGTCAAGCCAAATAATGCAATAATCAATAATTTATAAAGTGTACATCCATATACTTGGGTAAAAGATTCCTCAAACACATGTGAAATTCATTCAATCATCATTTAACAATTTTCTATTATTGCAGTGATTAAATATCATGATGTAAAAATCAACATAGGTAAATTGTGTTTTTTTGAATATTGGAATGGTTGGATACACCATTAAAACTTTTCATTTTTCCATATATTAGCATGCATAACATCACATACAATTTATTTATCAATTATAGATAATATTAATATATGTAATATCCACCCTAAAATTTATCATGCATAATCAATTGATGGCCAATGCCTCATCACTTAAAACCCACATATGAGACTAACAGACTAGAATAATACACACAACAACATACCACATTGTAGTAACCATGTTTTTTCACAACATAGTTATGAAAAAGTATTCATAAAAAAGGTAGATAAATCCTAAAAAATAACCTTAAATTCCTTACGGTAATGAGATCGCACAATAATTTCACTCTACATGATTTATTAAGAAATATATTCATGTTCAGAATAAGTTGTCAAATTATTTTAAAGTTCTACCACATAATGTACTGAATTTTATGTTTAACTACAAACTTAATCAACCTAAAAAGCTTTGGTTGAAGTTATACCAATATTGACCAAAGATAATCTTGTTCATTTGTGCTAGTTAATTTCATATTGGTATGTTTTTATAGAATGTGTTTCAATTCAATCACACCTTATATTAGCAAAGATGAACTACCAAACATCCCAAAATTATTGTTAAGAATAAATCTTATAGTGAAATCAAATTTGAATTCCCAATCAAGCATTCTATAGTCAATTTCGATAGTAAAATTTTAATCTATATCAGAACTCAACCACATATAACACCATAAATGTTTAACAACTAAGCCACATAAGAGTTTCCATGCAATTCAATGCTTCTATTTCAATTTTAATCTTTAATGATGCACATAATTTATCATAGAATCATTATACATTAACAAGGTTATTACTCTCTTATTGAAAAGAATATTTATATCAAATTTTAAATGTGTGATTCTCACAAAGACACCAATTCTAAAAATGCCAATGGAATTCTATAGAAGATTATCTTACAAAGTTAAATAGTGGTAAAGTAGGGTGATGAAATCATCCTATGTATTCATATTTTCCATAAAGGAAATTAATTTGTTCCAAGAATTATAGATCATCCAAGTTACAATGAAATGGCTTTGTCCACAATAGCTTCAAAATAGATGTTATCACTAATAACATGTTGATAAGGAGAAATTTTGTCAGATTTACCTAGAAAATCATTTGTTCCCATATGTAATTTCATTCAACAGTGGTTATCAATTTTAAATGAAACTTTACATGATAGTAGCTTCCTCCATTAGGTCATGGACTCAGTCACTAAGAGTGTGGTCATGCCTCAATTCAATATTCATTCAGAAGATAATAAGGGAAATTAGATCTACCAAACAACATAGCTTAGTCACTAAAATGAATTAAATGCTTACTAAGTATTGAGTTAATGAATGTTATAAATGTTTGGATGGAGTAAAAATCAGCTTCTATTTAATAATAAAAGAACTTATATATTGACCAATCTATCTCAAAATTACTAATTTTAATTATAGTAGTGGTTTAAGTGTGATTATTGACAAAAATTACATTGAATAACATCAAATTAGAATGCATATGTTTGTTGATTTTTATTTGTGAATACCTATAATAGAATTAGAGCTTAAAATACATATAAAAATACTTTTGAAAAAAAAACTATTATGCCACATTTCCTTGTTGACAATTCATTTTTTATAAATAGAGTTAAAACAAGCCTAATACAATATAACTTGCATCACAAGTTATGTCTATAAATTGAAAACTAAAACCAAACTTTTACACAACAACTCAGTAATATAAAATTAGAATCCTCAAAATAGACTTTAAGATAACTAAAATTTGACTCAATAAAATATGTTTGACTCATTGATAAGATAAGCCCAACATGCAAGAAGCCTTTCTTTGTAAATAAACAAGTCATGCACACTAGACAAGATACGCACCCCAAATTAAATCAAATATGAAATTGATGAAAATAAAATTAGTTTAAGTTAAATCAGATCTAAAAAGTGTGCTCAACCCATTTGATATTAATGGATAAGTATTTAAACTTATTTAAGTATAAATTCAGTGAACTGTAGTCTAATTAGTACTTCTAAATATTTTTTAAGAAGTTTCCATAAAGTGTCTAAATTTAAAAAAACAATTAATCTAGGGAATAAATAAATTATATATCCATTATAAACAAGTAAAAAATCAAATAAAATAAATTTAAAATTTAATATCAAATTCCAACATTGACATCATACTCAACATTTTCCCTTTTGATACAAAAAGGTGAAATTCCTATCATCTCTTTGAGTTTTCCATGAATCTACTTGTGCAATCTTTTGGTGAGAAAATTAGAAAAAAAAATGATATTTAATTCTCACATAATAAATTAATTTTTTTTTATAATTTACTCTAAGTATCTTAAAAAATGATGTTTGAGTTCAATATGTTTGGTTCTAGGATGGAAAACTAGATTATTGGACAATTGTATTTCCTAATTATTATCATAAAATATCTGTGTTAGCTCAAGTTGAGACTCTCTAAAATAAAATAAAATAATTATAAACCACATTTATTTCATTCAATATTATGTAATTTCTATATATTTATCTTTAGTAAAGGATAATACAATTGTATCCTATTTATTTGAATACCTTGAAATGAACCCACTTTCCAATATAAAATAGTAACATGAAGTTAACTTCCTATCATTAAGAGATCATCCCCAATATAAATTTTTGTATTTAATTATACATAATAAAATTGATAATCTATAATTAATACTATGATTATAATTACCTCTAATATATATAAAAATTGTCTTCATTTCTTGTAAATTTTTGAGTGGTGGTTTTCCCATAAATCTAGAAACTAGTGAAACCTCATAATTGATATCATGTCTTGTCATAGTGAGATACATAAAACCTCCCACCATTATTATAAAATTATTTTCTTAATATTAAGGAAGCATTTCCTCTCTAATTAGTTTCTATCTACTTGTAATTAGAGTGTCCATTGGTTTAGAATCATGAAGATTGTACTTCTTTAGTATGTCTTGGGTATATTTGTCTTGAAAAATAAATACTTACCTGTATTTATATTGACTTCCATGCCAATAATTTAATTGTTAAGTCCAAGGTCAATCATACTAAATTATTATTTCATAGCTTCCGTTAAGCTATTCAACATCTCTATAGAACTGCTTGAAAAAATTAAGTCATCTACATAGAGACAAGTATATAGAACATATAAACCAATGTTGGTATGTAAATAGTTCTTTCATTTAGAATTATTAAAATTAATTAGTCCTATAAAAAACTATTAATTCATTATTATTAATCAATTTTAACTTTATTCATCTCATAAATATCCTTCTTCAACTTATATATATTCAATTATTTACTCTTTATCTCAAAACATTGTGGCTGCCTCACATCTACTTCTTCTCCAACCACTTCATTTATGAATGAATTTTTAATATCCATTTGATGTATTTTACATTATTTATGATAATATATTACAAAACATTATTTTTTTAGTATTTTGACATGCCACAGGTGTAAAATGTTGCTCATATTCAACCACATATGTTTGCACAAACCCTTTCGTAACTAGTCTAGATTTTAACTTATCAATTATTCTATGACTCTTAATTTTAGTCATATAGACCCACTTTATTAAAATTAAATATTTATAAAATTTAGGATACATATTAATCTATGTAACATTCCTTTAAATTGAATCCATCTCAATTTTGAATATTAACCCATTTTTTCTTTGACTAGCTTTTACATAACTTATTGGTTCACTAGCCATATATGGTAATGTAAACATTGTATTTTATTCATAAACATCATCTAAAAAAATAAATTCATAAATTTAAATTATTTTAATAATTATCTCATAATTTTGATCCAACATTTGATTCATTTGATGTGGATTTAACAAACATTTTTACATTCTTTGACATGATGAAGATGGATTAGTAGTATGTTGGGAAGAGATTGTATTATTTTATATTAAACTATAAACATGTGTAGGAATTAATAAGCCCTAAAAATAAAATTAAATAGCATATCGCATTCATTTAATATTTCTATATATACATGATCACAATCAACATTCACTTTATATTTAAAAATAAAATACAATTCTTAGAAATAACAGGGGAGTTACTAGTAGGATTATAAAACTTCTATACTTTACTTTAATCACTATATCCTATGAAACTATGATCAATAATCTTAGGATCCATTTTTGGAGAAAAATAAACATTATTTATTTAACCCTTACCTTGACCTTTTCTGATTTTAATGTTATCCTTTCTTTCAACTTGAATGGACTTTTCATTTCCCAATCACACTTTCATTTTGAAGGAGTCATCTAACTTGGTGAAAGCATCTTTGTGAGTTATCATGTGAATTAAGGATCATAAATGATTAAACCACCAGTTATTTGCTTATTATATGATCACATTACATGTGAAACAATAATATGAGTGCTCATGAACCTCGCTTGATTCAGATTGAAATATTTCTTTTCAATCTCTTGATTAGCTTGATTGTTAGTTGTTAGTACCCTAAAATCTTTTATCATGTATCCTAATTTTTTGTAGTAATAACAAGTAATGTATTTTTTAATTTTATCTGTGAAGTTAGTTTAAAATTGTCTCATTTAATTTAAATTTTTTAAAACCCTTTTGATTATGATTTTTATTTTTCTCCTTGGTGTTTGAAACATTTGCCTTGGTTTTAAGTGTTTGTTCTTGCTCTTTTGTATAAAGTATCATCTTATCCTCCTTGGACAAGATAAATCCCAATAACTAATCAACACTTATAATTTTATTTCCATTAAACTCCTTAATAGTGATCACAATATGTAGTCATATTTGAGATTAATATCTCAAAAAAATCCTTAATATCTTTATGTACTATTCTTCAATTCCTTCAGTATCTGATATTTTTAAAATTTTAAAATCCATTTGAAGAGTTTGGATTTTTACCTTTATTACCTTAGTATATATTTGATATGAAGTTTCCAACGTATTCCATGCCTCATGGGAAAATTGGAATCCAAAAATTATTGGATAGATGCTTGAGTCTATAACACTCTAAAGATAGAAAAAAGTTTATGCATCTTCCTTTTCTTCACCCCTTTTTGTTCTTTTCTGATATTGAGTGAAGGTATTCTATTCTTGAGTCAATGTGTATCCATGGATAAAATTATCCCAAACACATTTTCATAAAATAATTCTCTTCAATTGATCTATCTAATATTCAAAGTTTTTATCTTGAAAATGGTAATATTCATAGAAGTAGAATTCACTAAAGTCATTGATTGTCCTGATAATGACCTAAAACCCCCACGAACCTTTTTTAAATAAGGACATATGACCAAATGAAAGTTTTGAATGTATGGAAGGAGTGAAAATTATTTTTGATTTAATTTTAAATTGAAACTATATATCAACTAATTTGTCTCAGAATGACTAGTTGTTAATCTAGCAGTGTTTTAAGTGTGATTATGGATAAATATTGCCCTGAATAACTTTAAATTAGAATACATATACTTATTGGTTTTACTTTATGAATATGTGTAATAAAATAAAAACTAAAATACAAATAAATATATTTTCTATGAGTAATTATTGTGTCACACTTCCTTATGGACAAGTATTTATTAATAAAAAGAGCTAAAATAAGCCTAATATAATATAACTTATACGACAAGTTAGTATAAAAAGTGAAAATAGAAAAAATTCTTTTACTTAAAAAATTAAGCAATACAAAAATATACTATAATATAACTTCAATTTGACTTAATAAACTATGTTTGACTTGTTGATAAGATAAATTCAACATGCAAGAAGCCTTTCTCAGCAAGTAAGTAACTCATGTACCCTACACAAGCTAGGCACCCCAAATCCCTATAAAATAAGAGATTTATTAAAAAAAATTAATTTAAATTAAATTAGATATAAAAAGTGTGACATTCCTCTTTGGTATTAATGGATAAGTGTTTAAACTTAGCTAAGTACATATTCATTGAACTATAGTCTAATTGACATTTCTAGCTATTTTTAAGAAAGTTCTTAGAAAGTATCTAAAATTGATAAAATAATTAATATGGGAAATAAGTAAATTAAATAAATTTTATAAACTAATAAAACTCAAATTAAACTAAATATAACATCAATTATCAAATGTTGAAATTGGCATCATACTTGATATTTATTTATTGTCAACTAATCAAAGAATAATGCAATTGATCATGTGTAGTCCAATATGTGTGCAATTCTATATTGTTTAGATCCAAAAATGTAATCAATAAAAATTCATGATTTTACTATCTCATAAAATTCCATTTATTCTCATATATAAATTAATATGATTATTTTCCATTCTCACACAAGTTTACTTTTTATGATACAAAAATGCCTTCGACATCATCCTTCAGTCTTGGGAAATGTTAATATTAATTATGTGAATTTAAAGGTGAAAAAGTCTAGGTTAACTTGCAATCAAATATACTAGAAAGATTTAATATTTATATTTGAAACCATCCCTATTAATATATTTTTATTATACTAAATGGAGCCTTAGATCTCCTAAATTTGTAATCAAAATCATCTTCCAAAATTGAAGTAATTGTGAAATGTAGTTTTTGGACTTTTTAAGTTAGATGCACCTTTCAATTCATAGATTATGAAAATGTGAAATTAATCTTCATATTATTTTTTTGCAATTTTTTATTTTTTCATGCCAACTTACTATCAAGTTGGACTTAAATTTCATCCAAAATAGCACCATCTAATAATTTTGAGAACTATTGATTGTAATCAAATACTCAAGTTTCATTATGAACCATGTATATTATTCCTAAATGATTATGGGTGGTAACACATAAGTTTGGAATAATATTCCCAAGATTCCCATAGGTTATTTCGATAAAAAAAACATCATGGTTTCATTTCATATGCACACCTTTTCATTTATAATTTGATATAATAGGTCATTAGTGGTTGATCATGTTTTGATACCAATGTGTAATACCCTAATTTGCTACTCTAAAACCAACTACAATTTTTTTTTTAATTAACATTAATTATAGTTATGCATGTCTTATGATCCCATTGTTCAACAACATTCAAATGTTAATTGCACACCAATATGTAATAATGATTTTGTGTCTTAATCCATAACTAATGCTATTAGATTAATATGGATGAGACTGAGCCTATCTAATTTTTTCTTATGCATACACTAGGTTATGATCCTAGTAATAGTGGTTTATGGGACCATAACATGCCTCCTCTTAAATCACTTGAAGGATTAAAAAATACTAAACTGAATGAACCCATAACACCCTAAGTTTTAGACTCTAGTGTGCATGTGCCCACACACTGAGCCACCTGCATATTGCCTCATTGAAAATGCAAAACAAGAATAATGACTATTGTATTATAGTTAAAAAGCTAAAGAGTGTCTTCATCCATAATAAACATTGGATATTTAATACTCATAAAGTTAATGGTCACACATTATATTATTATATAAAATATATTTTGAAACATCTACCCTTATGAAGTGTTCTCACATAATTAAATACTAATGGATTTGTGTGTGTGTGTGTGTGTGTGTGTGTGTGTGTGTGTGTGTGTGTGTGTGTGTGTGTGTGTGTGTGTGGGGTGTACTGTAATTTATTTGGTCCCACATCACCATGATATTATCACATGAAAGGTTACCAAAGTTAGTTACCTCTATGGAACTCAAATACATTAAACTACCATCTAAGAATTCATGGTTTTGTAGATTCACATGTAAAATAGATTTTACTAAAAGTAATATTATCACATTCAAGGAAATGGAACAATGAGTTTGTTCATTTTGTGTGACCACTAAGTCTTAAACATATGATCACTGATCTACATGGCCTAAAAAGTATGCATTCATTCATATATAATGTGTATTCGTACACACATGGTTGAACCTTGGAATATCCCAAATATTAATCAATTATTGTCTATACTTCCACATATTTGTGAAATCACATGGTTTCATTTCCACAAAACATAGAAAATAAATTATGTGAGCTTTGGCACCAAGATGGGTGCTATGTGGCCTCATCATGAACCACCTATGATCATTAAACTCATTGAGTGATAAGTTCATTATATTATTAATCCTTGTGTCCTTATCTTAGTAGAATAGATCCATAACATGGATTAAAATGGTTACATCCCTCATAAAGGTCCGTTAATAATTACCACTAGATGATTGTCACATGGCCTAATCATAGACATGCAGAATCGTGAGTGGCGTAAGTCCAAGGTGATATTTTTATAACTCTGAGTACCTACATATGTACCATGTGTTAGGATCATGGAGTTGTTAACCATGATTTAGAGCAATATATAACTAATTCATAAGTACATAAGGCCACATGTTATTTTCAATACTTTTACAACAAATTCAAGCATAAGAACCATTCCACTTTGGGTCAGTTTTAATAAAGTGACAATCCTAAGCATAATGGCCTAGCCAAAGGGATTATGTGGATAGGGACCAATATAGTTAATCAATATGGTGACCTCTATCACCATCATAGATTCACATGTCATATGATATATGGATTTTCAAGACCAAATGGAAACTAATGCTATTACTAATTAGCCTTGTAGTAACATGATTGTGCCAAGTGGCACAATCCTAACCAATCATACCATGGAGATCAAACTTAAATTTTTATGCAAAAATTAAGGCTAGTGATTGTGATCTCAATTTAAATAAATGACAATGTGATTGATTATAAGCAAGCTCAATATTACATTGAAACAAAAGAGAAAATTTATACTTCAAATCACTATAAGTAAGGCAACCTAGAAACATTGAGTTTATGACATAAAACACTTAGATCTCATATAGTCAATTATAGTGGTATCAAAGGTTACACTAGGGGCATAAAAATATGATATGAATAATTGTTTTGGGTAGATCCTATCTAGGATTACTAACTAAGGCTTTAATATAAAATCCATAGCCAAAATATGATTTACTAGTGGTTATTTCCAAGGCTATGTAATATAATATTTTAACCATCATGATTCATCTAGGTGTTTCCCTCTATTAAAGCATGCTTATTTAATTTTATCAGTCACAGGGTACTATTTATCTAGTTGCATCATCTTTAAGGTCTTAATGGAAAAGTTATATATTTCAAATACCAAATAACAAAGTATAAGAGGTGGCTAGGATTTAATATCTCATAATCTAAAGTCTATCATTTATTTAACAAGATCTACATTCATTTTCTATAATTGTATAAGCTTCCAAAATCTAACTATAATTTTTTTATTACCTTATCAATAAAGAAACAAAGATAAATGAGAATCATTTAATCCTTTCATATTATAGGGACTAAAAGATATTTAATCCATTTCCCAAACATTATATATTACAAAAACATTTAAACAAAATAATCACAATGTAATAAGCTCAAAATATAAATTCTCACTATTAAACTTCTAGACCATCTTAAGATATATCTCAAAGTAAAAGTTAAAGAATTTTCAATTGAATATAAATTTTTCCATCTAGTTCGCATGTAATGACATGATCACAAAGGTAATAGACGATGAGATGTATTTGGTGAGATGATCCACCTAGCCACCCTCAAGGAATTTGTATGGAGTTCATAAGGTAGTACTGAAGAATCCTATGAATTCAATGTGTCCATGTAAATACATACACTACTCAACTCACTTTATGCCAACATAATATTTTATCCACAAAATTATTTATACAAACTGATACCATAACCTTTTCTCACCAATTCAATATTCTAAGCCAACTTAAGTACTGAGTTTAAAACATAAGAGGGTTACATAAGGGAGCGAGTAATAAATAGAAGTCAGCTTAAGGTAAAAAATGAGAGGAGAAATATAAAATAACATCAATAAGATAGTTATCAAATGAAATAGTAAAGATAATCTACAAAAGGCATAAAGACACCGTAAAAAAATCAAAGGTTAGAAGAGTGTCATATTAAAATACAATCCTCTAACCCATAATTTCTAGAGATCCAAAAAATGCCAAAATCATGCCATCACATGATAATAATAAATAAGCATGCATATAGTCGATACGAAATACACTAGTGGAATAAATACCTCTATGATGCCAATCTTGGGACATTAACCACCTTTGATAGGAAATCGACAAATGAATCTAGGTTGAATATAAAATTATTCATGATTCTAATGGATGCGAATATACTTTCAGAAATAATGATCTATATTTATCCTTTTTTTAACCCACACAAAGAAATCACAAAGGGTGGAAATAAAATGGAAAGAGAATAATATAAAAATATGGTCATAAAGTCTATTTGTTATCATGAAATTCAAATAATCATAAAGGATGATTTGAAATACTTAAAAAGATCCACATATAATATAAATATGACAATTCCTAACATAAAAAGGGCATAACATGAAAACATACAAAATGAGGGATATTTTTATTAATAAATTGAGATCCCTATATCATTATCTAAAGCCACAACCTTCACATATAATGGAAAATGTGCTCAAAAAATTAATAATGAAGATTATGTTAACATGTTTATGGTTCTTCCCTATCACTCACATAGTTATATCCACTGAATTTAGTGTGTTACCACTTTATGATTTCACAAACAATATTTCCTCAATCACATTTAAAAATTTGGTCAACTAAACTAGCTAAGTAAATCCATCTCATATTGTTTCATCATGTCAAACAAGGGAATTAGCTAAAAAACAAAAACATGTTGAATGATTGATACATGAAACCCAAAATAGCCATCTAAACACTTTATTCCATGGTATACCTTCTATTATAATATCCTTCTTCTCTTAGTAAGAAAGCCATTAATTGGTATGACATTAAATTGAAGAATGGTGATCCCCATGATTTTTTTAAATTGAATGTTTAATGTGAATGATTTTTTCTGTATTCCATATTTATTTTTTGGTAGGTCTAATTGAGTTTCTTACTTTCTATAGTCTATTTTATTTCTATTTCACATAGTCAAATTGTGTATTAATTTTTTTGAACAATTGTGATCTTCTTCAATTTGGATTATGACCTTTAACATCATTAGTCTCTACTATATTTAATACCATGTGACTATTATCTGTCATGGCTACCATTTGGTAGATATTTTGATCACTTTTATTCTTATGTGGTTTTCTAATGAATTATTTGGTACCTATGTATTTGTTCACTATGGCTTCCAATATGTGGCTTATGGTTCCTTCAGTGATAATTTGTCAGTATCATATAAATGAATATATTTTTTATTTTTCCATTATATTTTTTATGGTCCATTTTGATTTGTCACTTTTATTTTTTAGTGATCACAGAGTCTAATTATATTACTTCTGGTCATGTGAAGAATAATCCACATTAAATCATAATATGTTTATTGTTATTTGGGCCCTCTAATCATAATATTTTAGGTATCTTTAAGGTCAAATTGAAACATAACCCAACTATATATAAGTCATTATCATCACTAATTCCAATTCTAGGTTCCACTATTCATTATGGTTGTCCTCTACTAGAAAGCCCACTCTCATTGCATCAAATTAGACAACTACCCAATGAACTCAATATAAACCCTTACCAGATCATCTCACCTTCAGCATATAAACAATATTTTAACACATCCAAAAAACCCCATTTCCTTCACATAAACTGCACTCATCACATTACCACTATGGTATGAAGAGATATAAACAAACCATAATGATCAAATTATTATTTATCACAACCATTATAAACATCTCTTTATTGATGATGTAATATGAAATAGTCAAGGGTGCATGAAATAGATCATGATCCCAATCACATATAATATCTTAATTAATGGGTCCAACCCTAATTAGTAGTTAACCATGGGCCTAAGCAAAGATGAGGCTAATTAATGCATTACATACTTCCCACCATTCGTAAAACTTCATTTCTAAATATTTATTATCACAAGGAACGTGTATTAAATGCATCCATATTGCAATCCAATATTATTTCATCAAGCATTTAATATTTTCATAAGCATGTTAATAATTTCGCACATTCATATATTCCACTCAAGTTTATAAAATTTTACAGAACAAAACATAAATATTTCATAAGTAACACTCCTAGCAATCATAAAGACCATTGGTCAAGCCAAATGATGTAACAATCAATAATTTATAGAATTAACATCCACTATAAGTGGGAAAACAAAATATAGAGAGAGAAAACATCCATCAAACACATGGTAAATTAATTGAATCACCATAAATCAATTTTCCATTATTGTAATGAGGAAAATCTATAGAGTAAACATACACATAGAAAAATTGTAGCAATCAACTATCATAATAGTGTTTTATGGTATATTGGAGTGATTGGATATGCCAATCACACTTCTCATTTAGCCATATATTAGCATGCATGATGTCATATATAATTTATTTATTAATTAAAAAGATAAATAATACATCGAATATCTAGCCTATAATTTATCATGAAAAATCAATTGATGGTTGAAGCCTCATCACCTAAAATTCACATCTAATATTAACATACCAGAATGATACACACAGTAACAAGTTGCATGGTATTAGCCATGCTTAATCATAGCATAATCTTGAAATATTATTCATAACAATGACATAGAAATCCTAGTAATTAACCCCAAATTCCTTAGGGAAATGAGCTAACACAAAAATTCAATTATACATGCTCTACTAGAACATATATTTGCGTTCACAATAAGGTTTTTATTATTTTATATTTTTATCCCATAATGTGTTGTAATTTATGTTTAAATACAAAATTACTCAAGTCTAGATAGATCTAGCTAAAGTTGTGTCAATGTTTAATAAGGATACTCATGTTTATTCATGGTATTTAATTTTTTCTTGGAATGATGTTATACAATGTGTTTTATTTCAAGCACACTTCATATTAGCAGAGATGATTTACCAATCATTTTGAAATTATCATAGAGAACAAATGTCATAGCAAAATCAAATTTGAATGCCCAACCAAGCATTCTATACTCAATGTCCACACTAAAAATTTAATCTATTTGGAAAAAAACCACATATAGCACCATAAATTTTTAATAGTTGTACCACATAAGATCAATCATACATTTTGAGTCTTCTATTTCAATTTGAATCTTCAATAGTTCACATAATTTATCACATAAGAATTCTACCTTAGCAAGGTTCTTCTTCTCATGTCAGAAAGAAGATTTATATCCATTTTTAAATTTGGTGTTAAGTTGTGGAGCTAAAAGCTTCACTGATGCAAATGGTGGAGGTTGCTGAGAGTTAAAGTAACTGACGTCAGTCTGATCAATCAACGCCAGCAATATTTAGTGTACGCAGTAACTGACATCAGTTAGGGGTCAGCTGGCACCGGTCAGATAAGAACTGACGTCAGCAACCTGTGTGTGTGTGCATTTGCATGCGCTTCCAGAACTAGTCTAATTTTAGATGGACAATAAGTTTGCATGTAAAAGACTAATTTTAGTCTTGAGTCTGTGTTTCTAATTATTGTAATTGGGAAGTCTAATTATTTTTTGTATGGGATCTATTTAAGAGACCCATGGGGCTATATTGTAAAGTGTGAAGGATCAAAAAGACTTGTCAAGGACAAGAACAAAGGTTCTTCCAGGTGTGTAAGATCAGTTGATCTGCAGGAAGCAAGATCAGGAGAGATCTACATGGTAAGCAAGATCAGTTGATTTGCAGGTGTGCAAGATCAAAAGAGATCTACTTGGAGTACTTGGTGGACTGGCAGAAGGCAACGACCATTGGGTTGATTGTCACTGACTGGTGGAGGGAACAACTCATTGTTGAGTTATGGTTGTAATTGGTTGAGAGAGAGAACTCTTGAGGGAGAATTATTGTACGCCCAAGAGGTGTGGAAAGAGAGATTTTTTCATTGTATTTCTTTCTGGAAGAGTGTTAATACAAGATTGTATTGTCTCTCATATTCTGTGTTGTTTCTGAATTCTAGTTACATATTACTTCTAGTTAAATTCTGTGTTTAATTTCTTATACAAATGTAATAAATTGTGCTCTTAATCCTAACAAGTGGTATCAGAGCCTGGTTCAGAGCAGGTTAGTGTTTGTTGATTACAGGTCACTCACAGGGGTTTTTGTTTGAGTGGGAGTAAAGCAATTGCAGAAAAAAGTAAGCTAAGAATGGAGAAATTTAATGGCAAGAATTATCAATTATGGAGGATGTAGATAGAATATTATATGTATTAGAAAGATCTATACTTACCGTTGGGTGGGGTTGCATGCAAGCCCACAAATATGAAAGATGAAGAATAGAATGTTCTTAATTGGAAGGCTTTGGGATATATAAGGTTGAGCCTGGCATCATCTGTGATTTCCAACTTATCACAGGCAAAGACAACGGTAGAGTTAATGGAATCTTTGGCAAATTTATATGAAAAACCCTCAGCTTTGAATAAGGTATTTCTTATGAAGCAATTATTTAATTTGTAAATGCAGGAAGGTGGATCAGTACATAGTCATCTTAGTGATTTCCATCGATTAGTAAATCATTTAGTTTCAGTCAATATAGATTTTGATGATGAAATTAAGGCTCTCTTAATCTTATGCTCTTTACCTGAAAGTTGGGATAGTTTGGTAATGGCAGTTAGTAATACTGTGTCTGCTTCAAATATCTTGAAAGTTGATGATGTTGTTAGTGTAATCTTGAATGAATAAATTCACAGGAAAAGCATAGGGGAATCATCAGGTAATGCTTTAAGTGTTGAAAGTAGGGGAAGGCAAAGAGAGAAGAGCAAGCAAGGGAAATCAAGGTCAAAGATAGGCAAGAGATCCAGATCTAGATATGGCAGTATAATTTGCTAGAATTGTGGAAAGAAAGGGCATGTAAAGAAAGATTGTTGGTTGAAAGAAGATCAGCACGAAGGAAATGAAGAAGCAAAAGATGCAGGTATTGTTGCATAAGATGCTCTTATATGTTCCTTGGATAAAGTGGAATCTTGGGTTTTAGATTCTGGTGCCTCTTTCTATGCAACCCCAAATAGAGAATTTTTTCATGATTATGTCCATGGAGACTTTGGAAAAATTTATTTAAGGGATGGTAAGCCTTGTCAAATGGCTGGCAAAGGGAAAGTGCAGCGAAAATTGTAGAATGGCAACACATGGGTGTTGAAGGATGTCATGCATGTCCCAGTCTTGAAGCAGATTTTGATTTTTGTAGGAAAGTTGGGTGATGAGGGATGCACAGTAACTCTCACAGTGGAATCTTGGAAAGTTTCCAAGGGTGCACTTATTTTAGCAAGAGGTAAGAAAGTAGGTACACTTTATCTATCTACTTGTATTATTGATTCTCTTTCTGTTTTATCTACTTTAGATGTAGATGCAAAGATGTGGCCCTATAGGCTTGGTCACATGAGTGAGAAGGGAATGGATGTTCTTAAGTCAAATGGTAAGCTTTCAAGTTTGAAAAACATAGATCAAGATTTATGTAAGCAACAGAAGAAAGTGAGGTTTCTTGAAACTGGGTCAACAAAGAAGGGAGCTTCTATTGGAGGATCACAGTATTGCATAAAGAGGAAATTTGATGTTTTTGACAATGATAAGAACAAGAAAGCCTTGGTTTTCAAGGAGAAGATGATGGACAAAGATCATCTCAAGAGGCTGAATAATTTTGAGCAAGGCAGTGTTGATTTGGACAAGGTTATGATTCAAAATGAGCTCGCAAGTAAAAATCATCACTCACAAGAAAACATAGTTATCAACGTCAGTCAGGTGAGAACCGATGTCAAATAGGCAGGAACCGACGTCGGTCATGTGCAGACTAAAGTCGGTTATGTCGGGCAGGTGGACACTGATGTCAGTCAGGGAACTAACATCAGTGATCAGGAGGAATTGACATCGGTCAGGTGCAGACCGAGGTCAGCCAGAGATGACTGACATCAGTCACTGTTAAAATAGATTTTGGGTAGATAGCAAGCTGTAAAGGAGTCTCAAACGCCCATGTGGAGGACTGAAAGCATAAGTAAGCCTCAAATTTGTTATTCCCCTTCTTTACACTACTTGTTGCTCACTGATGGTCAAAAACTAGGAAGTTTTGAAGAGGCAATGCAGGTAAAATCCAAGAAATAGTGGGAGCATGGCATGAATAAGGAAATTGATTCCTTGGAAGAGAACCAAATGGGAGATTTGGTAGAGTTGCAAGCTGGGATGAAAGCACTGAAAGATGAATGGATTCCCAAGTTAAAGAAAGGAGAGAATGGATAGGTGAGATAGAAGGCCAGGGTATATGGTCTTGAGCAGGCTCCAGGACAATGGTGTTTAAGGTTTGATAGGTGTATGACAAAGCATGGCTTTAGTCAATGTCAATGTGACCATTGTGTTTATTTTACCAGGTTGGATAATGGTTGCGACATTATACTATTACTGTATGTAGTGTATATGCTTGTTGTAGGGTCACACATGTAGGGATTTGCTAATCTAAATGTAAAAGTAGCTCAGAGGTGTGCCGAGAAGGATTTAGGAGGAGTAAATAAAATCTTTGGAATGAGTATTTCTAGAGACAGGGAAAGTCACAGGTTGATTTTGTCTCTAGAAGATTATGTGAATAAGGTAGTGGAGAGGTTCAATATGCAGGATGCAGAACCGATTAACACACCTATGGTTGGACAGTTCATAGAATAGTGTCCTAAATCACATGATGAGGTTGAGTACATGAGTACTAGACTTGATATTACCCAAGCAGTGGGATTTTTTAGCAAGATAATAGCCAATTTGGGAAAGGAGCACTGGAAAGCAGTTTAATGGATTCTCAGGTATCTAAGAGGGACCAGCAGTAGGTATACATGCTATGCAGGGTCAAGCACTTCTCTACATGGGTATGTAGATTTGGATATGGCAGGTTACTTGGATGACAGGAGAAGCACCATAGGATATGTGTTCACTATTGGTGGTACGGCAGTTAGCTGGATTTCTAAGATGCAGAAGGTTGTTGCAGTCACAGTGACTAGCAAGGATAAGAACCCTACGAAAATGTTAACAAAACTGAGAACAAAGGAGAAGTTGAATCTTTATTCAACTTCTGTTGGTCTTCAAGACTGAACTTGAAGAGGGATACAAGCCAAGAAACAAAATTAGATGATGTACAGGTACAGGTGTAGATGTTTATCTCCAAGTGGGAGATTGTTTAGTTGTGAAGCTAAAAGCTTCAGTGATACAAATGGTGGAGGTTACTAAGTGTTAAAGTAACTGACGTCAATCTGATCAACTGACATCAGCAATATTCAGTGTATGCAGTAATCGACATCGGTTAGGGGTCGGTCGGCATCGATCAGACAGGAACTGATGTCGGCAACCTGTGTGTCTGTATTTGCATGCGCTTCTAGAACTGGTCTAATTTTAGATAGACAGTTAGTTTGCATGTAAAATACTAATTTTAGTCTTGAGTCTGCATTTCTAATTATTGTAATTGGGAAGTCTAATTATTGTTTGTATGGGATCTATTTAAGAGACCCATGGGGCTGTATTGTAAAGTGTGAAGGATCAAAAGGACTTGTCAAGGACAAGAACAAGGGTTCTTCCAGGTGTGTAAGATCAGTTGATCTGCAGGTAGCAAGATTAGGGGAGATCTACATGGTAAGTAAGATTAGTTGATTTTTAGGTGTGCAAGATCAAAGGAGATCTACTTGGAGTACTTGGTGGACTGGCAAAAGGCAACAACAACCATTGGGTTGATTGTCACTGACTGGTGGAGGGAACAACTCATTATTGAGTTGTGGTTGTAATTGTTTGAGAGAGAGAACTCTTGAGGGAGAATTATTGTATGCCCAAGAGGTGTGGGAAGAGTGAGATTTCTTCATTGTATTTCCTTCTGGAAGAGTGTTAATACAATATTGTATTATCTCTCATATTCTGTGTTGTTTCTGAATTCTAGTTACATATTACTTCTTGTTAAACTTCGTGTTTAGTTGCTTATACAAAGGTAATCAATTGTGCTCTTAATCTTAACATTTGGGGGTCCCACAACCAACAATTCTTAACAATCTATGTAATTTTATATATTGTTATCTTACAAATTTTAATAGTGATATAGTAGGGTTATGAAATCATCTTGCACATTCACACTTTATATGAAATAGATTCATTTGTGCAAAAATTTTAATTCAACTAAGTTGCCAAGCATTTGTGCAAAAATTCAATTATTTTTTGGAGAATGGAACAAAGGATTGAATTTTATAACATCATAAATGATGCCTTCATTATTAATCAGGGTTTTAGAATATGAATACACATTTAAATATTTTTGTTTAAAAAAAAATTAGTGTTGGCTAGGATTTTGAAAGTTTTTGGTACTTTGGATACTTGAGGATATTCCACCTATTCTCCATGATTACAAAAATTCTATAGAAATATTTGTTTTAATTTTGACTTGCATACTTTTGTATCTACATGGCTAGTGTTTTGGGGGATTTCAAAAACTTAGGGTACCAACAATACCAATGAACTTAGATTTATAATGAACTTTTAGAATTCCATAGAACTTAGGGTACTTTGCAATACAAACCAAACATTTAAAGACATTAGGACACTAGTGGAATCATATAATAATATGAATTTCAGGACTTTTGGATACCCAAAGGATTAAAATAAGTTTCTAAGGTACTTGACAGTTCCCAAATTCTAAATACAACTGAAAATTTAAAGATTATGCTAAGTGTTTATAATGAAAGTTCATCATTTTGACTTGGTCTACACATTGGTGATAAAATTTGTAAGTTTTGGGAGTATAATTTTTTTACAACAATTAGATTAAAGGAAAGGGATAGGATTTTGAATGTGTTTTATGGCATTGTGAGTTTGTAGTATTAAATTACTTGTTGATAGTTGACTAGAGGCAAAGTCCCACTTACTCGAGTTTTTCAAGTAAAGTAGGGTTTTATAGCATACATTATATTTTTTAATCTTTTTGATCTTAAATTAAATTAATTAATCCCTAGTCTAATATTTCATATTTTATTTCCACATTTACTTGCCCAATTCTCAAATTTCCATTTAATTCATGTAATATGACCACTCTGTGCAAAATTATACATATGTATATTTTTATATCAACATTTTTTCACAAATAAGTAATAATTTTACATAATATTTATGCCTATGATTACACATTAGTCTAATAATCCTACATATGTGTTAGAATTAGCTACAGGATCTAATGAATCTAATATAAAGCATAAATAAGAGATAAAATAGTAATAGTAATAAACAGTAACTCAATATTCAAGATAATAACTAAAATGAATAAATAACTAAAATATTATGAATTACTTTGATAATTCAATATTAATCTAATATAGAATACATAAATATCCATTGCTTGTATAGAGCAAGGCATGCATGATAAAGATCAAGGAACTCACACAACACATGTAGTTCAACTGATATCTGACTACATGAATAGTGGAGTGAAACTTTACACTAAAATAATTGGTGTCTAACTTGTGTCAATAATCAACATAAGTTGACTATTAGTTAAATAATATTATCCTATCTTACCCTAAATAGTGGAGTGGAACTCCACTGTAACAAGATAAGTGTCTAAGTTAACTACTACCTAAGCAAGCTTATCTTATCTAGTGCAAATTATAAATAAACATAATAAACTAATTATAATAAGTAATTAGTGTAGCAAAATAATAAATATAAGTAAATTCAATAAAGCAAATAAATGCACCAACACCCCCCATAAGTGAAGCTTAGGTAGGGCTATGTAGATAAGAGTCTCGATAATGTGTAGGCATATTAGGTACTCTGTACAAATAGATGAGGAAAGGAGAAAACCCGAAGGAAAAAAAGACTCCTCAAAATGAACGTTTAGGAGACCCCCTTGAAGAACTGATGTCCCTTGAAGAACTGATGTCACACACCCCCAAAAGAGAGTGCAAGTGAATATGCTTAATCTTAGTGAATGGTTTGGTGAAAATATCCACAATCTGCTCCTCTATAGGACAATATTGAAGATCAATGATCTCTTCCTAAATCAGCTCCTTGATAAAGTGCATATGGATATCTATGTACTTGGTTATGTGATGATGAACCAAATTATTTAAGATTTGGATAGTGCTTGATTATCACAATAGATGATTGATGGATTCCAAAATGAAACACCAAGCTCAGTAAGGATATTCTAAAGCCAAATAGCCTTAGTAGTGCCATTAACTGTGCCATGATACTCAACCTCTGTAGATGAAATATGAATAACATTTTTCTTCTTACTCTAGCAAAAAAAGGGGCTAGATCCAAAGTGAAAGCTGTAACCAAAAGTGGACTTATGATCATCATATCACCAACCCAATCAGAATCTGTGTTCCACCAAGTTTGAACCTATACTTGCTATATAGTGAGTCATGTATCTGATAGTGCCCTAAATGTAGCTCAAAATGTGCTTAGAGGCTCTCCAATGAAGCTCATGTGGTGTCTTCATAAAGCATGAAACCATGCCAACTACATATGAAATGTCAGGTTGTGTATGAGTAAGATAGATGAAGTTACCTACAAGCTAGTGATATAATGTGGCATCAACCAATTGAGTAGAACAATGAACCTCAAGTGTAACTCCAGATAAGAACTGAGATAGTGCAGGTCTATAATCAACCATGTCAAATCGAGCTAACAAGTCCATGGCATATTTGTGCTATGAAAGTGTAATCCCAAAAAAACATTGTGATATCTAAATCCCAAAAAAATAGTAGAATAGGCCCATGTCTATCATAGAAAACCTATCATGAATTGCAGTCTTAACACTACTGATGTGGATGTTATGCTCCCTATAATAATGAGATCATCAACATAGAGAACTAAGTAAAATAGTCAGTCCTCCTATCATAAAATGTAAACATTCAAATCTAAGTGACATCTTCAGAATCCAAATTAGAAAATAAATATGTCCATCTTGGAAGACCAAGCCCTAGGGGCTTATTTTAGACCATAGAGAGACTTCCACAAGTGCAACACCAATGAAGAATCTTAAATGAACCCTTGTGGCTGCTCCATATATATCTCCTCATGAAGATCATCATGGCAAAATACATTCTTCACATCCATCTGATGTATAACCCAACCATGAGTTGCACCAATATCTAGTATCAAGCGAATTAAATTCATCTTAGTAACAGGTGCAAAGGTTTATGTATAGCTAATGCCTTCAACTTGGGAAAAACCTTTGCCTACTAAGAGTGCTTTATACTTATTAATATTTTCATCAACTACAAACTTAGTATGATATATCCACCTACATTATACTAATTTTCTTCCCTTAGGAAGAGGAACATGATCCTAAGTGTCTTTTCTAATCAATGAGTCATATTCTTCTTCCATTGTTGAATCCCACTTAACTATCCCTATGGTTTCTTGAAAAGACTATGGATTGAAAGTTGTGGTAATGTAGGAATGTGAGATAGCATGCTATGATCATGTTCTCCTTCTATTTGATGAATCCCTGAAAAGAGGGTCTGCATCTGCCAATGTCTATCTAGCCCACAAAAGCATAAATGGGTGCGGATCTAGAGGAGGAGGAACATGACCTACTGGGAAGGTATTACCTCATCATCCCTATGAGTAGATGAATCAAGAGTATCATCATAATTTTTATTTGATTCTTCTAAGGAAGAAGAATGAAAAATGTTAGAAGACAAGTCTGAAGGACTTTCTTCAAAGTAAACACTTGTCGCTATAATAAGCTTATGTGAATCTAGATCAATGAGCTAATATCCCTTAACACCATCAGGATATCCCACAAATATACAAGTTTGTCTTTTTAATTCTAAAGCATGATACCTCTTTGAAGGTATGTGAGCCATGTTGGACTATCGAAGACTCTAAAATGATGCACTTTTAGCTTCCTATTACACTGAGCTTCAAGAGGTATTATCCCCTTTAAGGCTTTTTTAGGAACTCTATTATGTATATATGCATCATAATTAATCACTTTTGCCTAGTACTCAGGTACTAATAAGAATATATTCTTCTTCTCTACTAAACCATTCTATTGAGGTGTGTATGCAACTAAATGCTGAAGATCAATTCCTTTAAGAGCATAGAATTATTCAGACTTATTGTTCACATATTCCCTCCTATTATCTTTTCGAAGGTTCTTGACATACTTTCCATATTCTTTTTTTGCCATATCTTTGAACTCTATAAATCTATCAAATACTTCACTCTTGAGTTTCAAAAAATAAACCCAAGTATGTCTAAAATAATCATCAATAAATGTGAGAACATAGAGAGTTTTACTAAAAGATAAAGTAGGTAATGGACCTGATAAATAACTATGAATAAGTTCAAGGACTTATGTATCCCTCAAATATTTCTCCTTATCAAACTTATCCTCTAGATGTTTGCCTAAGGCATAACCATGGCATACACCCCCTAAACTGAATATGTGAAAGTCTTGTAACCATCTCCTACTGACTAAGAAGTTGTAAATAACAATATTTCAGATGACCAAACCACTTATACCATAGCTTGTTCACTGAATCAGTGTGTGAGAAAAAAATTGTATAAGAAGACTGAGGCACAAAGTGGGATAATGAATAAAGCTGAGTATTATTGTCAACTTTTTCCACTACAACTAAGGCATTATCCTCAAATTTTATAATTGATACAAAATCAGGTGTGAACTCAAATTTCTTACCAGTATCAAAGTGAGTGATTTGGTAGATAGAGAGAAGGTTAATTGATAACTCTAGCACACATAAGACATCCTCAAATACACCACTATCAAAATCAATTATACGTTTTCCTATAACATCTACCTTAGAATCATCACCTATGATAATATGAGGCAAGGAACTTAGATCTAATCTAAAAAATTGTTCTTGATTAGAACCCATATGGTGCGCGAAGCACCTGAGTCAATTACCCATGAATTGGGAGAATTTTCTAGTGCAACTAGTGTCATAGCTTTCTCTTTCCCTAAATTTGAAGGAGTGAAAGAATATTTTGAGTGATTGATGTTATTCTTTTTTAGAAGACCCTTAAGTTCATCAATTTCTTTCTTCCAACAACTTGTTTACTATGAAAACGTTTTTTGCAATAAATACAAGGAGTGCCTTTTTTTGTGAATATCCTTTTTCATTAGTGAATTTATAATCTCCTTGTGAGGAAGACTGTTTCTATTTATTCTTATCTTTCTATGATTTATTCTGATTATTTTTCTTCTTTTTACTTGAACCTATATTGTATGCTGATGTTGAAACTTACTTATGCTGAGGTTGACTTGCAATTATATCTTAAGATTTGGATTACTTGATTAGACTCATAGCTATTAAATTTTCTTTTTCAACCTTAAGAATCTTTGAGAATACTTCAAAGGTTGGCATTTGATATGAAGTGCCCAATGTGAGCCTATGAGTCTGAAAGCTAGAGACAAAGGACGAATATTTAGGACCTAATCTATGTAAGGCAATGAAAATCAATTAAATATATATTTTATCAATTTTACATTCAAAAAGTTGTGCTCTAAGATCTATGACCTTAGTGATGTATTCTTGTATTGTAACATAATTTTTAGGGTCCAAACTAATGAGTTTGTTATCCATTTGTTAACCATGAACCTCATCTATTTTGCCAAATAATGATGATAATTTATTCCAAGCCTCTTTTATAGTTTTACATTTTTCAAGATGAAAATTCAAATCTAAAGACATATAAGACCAAATGTATCCAATTACCTTAGTAGTTTCAAAGAGAAAGTGTTGTAACTCTTTTGAATCAATAGGTGGAGTAAGAAAAGTTGTTATGTAAGACGTATATCCTAAAATCATTAATATATTTCAAGCATTCTATTTCCATGTGTTATAATTATACACTATTAATAGTGGGAACTTAGGATTCTCCACAATGTTTATGGAAATAAATTGTCACAAAGTACAAATTGAAGTACATAAAACACAATAAAACCCCTCTAAATTCCTAAGTTTTTTCCCACCTAAAAATTATTTTTTTGGCACTTTATAGTTGAGTGTAATTACAAGGTTGGTTTATAATTTATTTAGTTTACAAAAAACTCAATTAGGCCCTCTAGTCTAAAAGTACAAAAAAATGCACTTTATTACTAAATTTTTTGCACCAATGTGTTGTGCTTGAAAAATATTAATTTAAAAAAAAAATGAGACCTAAATACAAAGTCATATGTGAAGTTATGAGCCTCTAAAGTTATAAAAATGAGGACAGATAAGATTTGTTGTAAAAAAATATGAATTTAGAAAAAAATAGACAAATCTAGAAAAAATGAAAGTGCAGCAGTGAAGAGTACAAAATTTTAAGCTATTTCAAAAACAATTACTCAAAAATACCTCCCAGTATTTAAATGTGGGCTCTTGAAGTTGCCCTTTCAAATTTGTTTGTTGATCTGTGAGGCTTGTCAAAAAAAATTGGTCTGCAAAGTCCATATGGTCATACCTGAGAGCAATAAAAATTACCTTCTAGGGTGACTGTGTCTAAATTAAAAAAAATTATATGGATCTGTAGGTTTTGACATCTTTTGACAATAATCATGAGGTCCATTTTAATTATAAACACTTAAATTTTTAGGAACCCGCCGTATTTGGGTGTGATGATTATGGTTCAAACCCTTGCCAATTTCACCTCCTATGCCCAATTTGGATAAAATTGTAGACTATTTTGACTATCTCCGACACTCTGAAATCAATGTTGAGCTCAAAAATTCTCCACAAAGCTCCAATTTATGCCTGTATACAAAATAAAAAAAATTGATCCTATATCTAAATATTTTTCTCTTGAATATTTAGCAATTTATAGATTCAAGATAGCCCTGGTACCATTTTATAATTAGTTATAAGATCTAATGAATCTAATATAAAGCATAAATAAGAGATAAAATAGTAATAAATAATAAGTGTATATTTATGATAATAATTGAAATGAATAACTAACTCAAATATGATGATTTACTCTGATAATTCAATATTAATCTAATGTAGAATACATAAATAGCCATTACTTATATAGAACAAGGTGTGCATGATAAAGATCAGGAAACTCACACAATATGTGTACTTACATTGATATCTGACTACATGAATATTGGAGTGCAACTCTACACTAACAATATAAGTGTCCAACTTGTGTAAATGATCAACACAATTTGACTATTAGTTAAGCAATCTTATCCTTACCCTAAATAGTGGAGTGGAACTCCACTGTAATAAGATAAGTGTCTAAGTTAACTATTAGCTAAGCAAGCTTATCTTATCTGATGTAAATTATTAATAAACATAATAAACTAATTACAATAAGTAATTAGTGCACCAAAATAATAAATACAATTAAATGTAATAATCCAAATAAATGTACCAAAAATATGGATAACTATTTTTTAGAAAAAACAAAAAAAACATAGAAGATGAAGGAAAATTACTACCAATAAAGCTAGATATTTCCTCAAATTAAAGCATGCATGGCCCATTAAGAAGAGGAAATACCTCTAAGGGTATGGAAACTATAATAAGAAGAGAATTGCATAGAATTTAGAATTGAATGTAATAAGAATATCCCAATTAATAGGGAAGGTAGTGGCAATATGGAGTTCATTTGGGGACTCATTAAAAAAAATTGGTATTTCATTGGAATGTCTGAGGTTCATAAGGATAGAAGAGTGGAGGACTTAAATATCAAGGAAAGGAGAAACCCCTTAACATAAAAAATAATATCTCAATTCAACCACCTTTTGAAGCTTTAAATAAGGTTGATATCATGATTTACAGTGTTAATGTTTCCACACAACTTTTGAATTATATTTAAATTTACATAATATAGATGAAAAGAAATAGAGTTGTTTCTCTAGGTTCTAAAATTTTTAGACATGAACTTAATAATGTTAACATTATTCACATGTTTGGCATTCAATAAATAACCAATCATATTAAAGTGGTAGAAATTTTTATAAGTCTCATTTTTAACCCATTATAATGAGGGAGAGATAATATTAAGAGGTTTTTTTATAAGTAGAAGTAATCATAAAGCATGCATGCATATAAAAATATATTTATGAGGCAAGCAATCCAAATATCAATAATGTTATTTTGAAGTATCTTTGAGGTCCCTACAATGCTATAAAGGGACACACTACTCTCTTTACAGTAATATGAAGAGACAAGTCCTTTTGGCCAAGCCATATACCATTGATGAAGCTTGTGATTAAGTCCACCTCATAGACGCATAGAAATAATGAAACACATCAAAATTCATCTTCTTAAACTTAGAAAGGTGTACCCACAAGTGAAGATACAAAGGCAATACAAGGCCCACTATTATTTTAATAAAATATTGATTCAAGGAAAGGCACACTATTATACTTCAAACTTTAGAGAATATTATCCTTTACAAGAGTTATAGCAGGGTATAATTTTTAGTCCACCACTGAAATATATAAGTTGGATTGTAATGGCATCATACCATCTAATGTGTTATGTTTAAAACCATCACAAAGCAATGCTTATCATTTTTATCCCAATATTGAAATCATATGCAATTTGAATCACCCAATTTATTTATATGTTTATCCTATTTATAAATAAAGTGAGGTAATTTATTGGTATTATAATCAACCATTAAACCAAACATAAAAACATATTTCAATAGTTTGATTTTTTTACATAATTTACATATTAAGTTATAATAGCTTAGACGCATTGGTGTTCATATTCATTATTTTCCACAAATGAAATTACATATTAAGTTATAATAGCTTACATGCATCGGCATTCATATTCATTATTTTCCACAAATGAAATACCAAAAATGCATTTGAGAAGACTTAAAATGGATGCATTAGATAAAGCAAGGGTAAATGATAATGGTTGCAAAGATATAAGAAATAATATGGTAACAAGTTTTCTTACTTCCTTTAAATATAGAGTTTGATTTTTGAAAATTGTATCATTCTATTAACTTGAATCTATAAAATATTATTAAACACTATTAGTGATATGGGATAAGTGTGTGTATATATATATATATATATATTGTGAATTAATTAATTAGTTAAGTCAATCTGTGATTGTGTGGAAGAATATATATATATATATATATATATATATATATATATATATATATATATATATATATGTGAATTAATTAATTAGTTAAGTCAATCTGTGATTGTGTGGAAGAAAAAAATATTTATTTTATTAATATTTTTAATGTTCTTCAAAATTCTAAATAATAATATTAAATGATAAAATATTATAATCTAAGTAATATTGATTCAACATTCTATATTTGATAGTGTACATTTTATAATTTTAAATGAAAATGTAATTTGAATTAATATCAAGTTCAAAGCTTTCACTAACCATTTTAATTAGTATTTAATTGATTTAAATTAATTATATATTTATATTTTCAATAAATTTTTTTTTTAATATTATTGATTTTATAAAAATATAATTCTAAAATAATATTTAATAATATTTTTTAAATTATATATGTATATATACAATATCACCAAATATCTCCACCTCTTATTGGTCTAAATGTGCACACATACACTTTTGTAAAACCAATATTTAATATTGGATGATATGCTTAATTGGAAGAATAATCTTTAAAAGAAAATACAAAATGGATGGGGTGCATACCATGTATTTACTATGATATCAAAATAACGTTTTAAAAAAAAATCAACATAGGAAAAATAATTCAAGAAGAAAATATTGACAAACTTTGACTTTCCTAAAACTTATGTCTTCATTTGGATCTAGTCAAGCATAGTAATGACTTTCCTAAAACTCATGCTTTCATTGGATGTAATTAGTCATGGTAAAATTTAATTAAGAATAGATTAGAGGAGATGGAATTGAACGTCCCTTTGTGTTCTCTTTTTTTCAAGGAGGAGAAAATAATTGACCACCTCCTCATCTAATGTAAATATTCAATCAAAATATGGCCATGGATTGGTTGAAAAAAAGTTTTAAATAAGTTTCTTAAAGGGACATGCAAAGTCATTTATCCTTTCAAGGCCATGTCTCTCAAGGCCATGTCTGTAAAAAAAATTAAATTGTAAAAATTTAAAGGATTAACACTCATATTGTTTTCTAAAAATTATGGTTTAAGAATTTTTTTAAAGAATAATCTTAAAGTTGTTAATCCAAAACCATAAGGATGTAAAAATACTTTACTAATGAATCATGGTTATGATTCTAAAGAGTGGTGCTATCTTTTGTTGACTCTAAATATTTTTCCTAAGCCATGGGAAAGTAGGTGGTCACATAGGAGGAAAAAGAAAGTGAATTATATCTTGTGGCATATTTGAATTTAATTCTTTGTAAGGATAGTTTGAAGTGGTGTATAGGCACTACACTAAAATGATAATATACATAAGACTTGTAAGAGAGGAAGCATTGTGTGTTTTATTATAAAATATTCATCTCCTAATTAATATTGGTGCTAAGGAAAAATTCTATTGAAAGTGATATGGGAGGAGTGTTGTGTATGTAAGGTAACAACAAATCAAGTAAGAGAGTAAACTAAAATATCTATCTAAGATTTCTAACGAGAACTTTCTCACAAAATTATAATGGATAGACCATTATTACCTATGGGAAAATGAACTGGAGATTATTCTGAGACTTTTTGAAACTCATTGGAATAACACTAAGGAAAATTTGAGAGCTCATGTTCATGTGCACAAATATTTGAAATGAGGCAAAGGTAAAATTAAAGATTTTTTTTAAATTCCATCATGTTAATTCTACATAAGTTCTACATGATTTGAAGTTGTAACTTGTATTTCAATGTATATGAAAATTAAGACGAACAAGCCAACTCTGGAGTGCAAGACTCAATCAATATTTGGGATAGTTTGAATATTGATCAATAAGGCCTTCCCATTGATATGAACCTTAGTTCAAAGTTCATGTTACTATAATACTATTTAGAAGTATAGATTTTTCATATAGTTTATACATGTGAGGAGTTTTAGTAATAAAACTTATATGTTGTATAATTGATTATAATGATAATGAGAAAACACATTTTACTCGATATATTATTATTGTTATAAATGGGATCATGTAATTTGACCTACCTACATGGTATTATTTTTCAATTAGAGAACCAATGAATCAAATGAAAAAACATTAATTATTTAATATAATAATATATAGAAAAAACACCTACATAATTGAAGGTGTCTTTGCTAGTTACAATATTAAAATAAGATATTGGATGAGAAAAAAAATTATATACTGCCACAATTAACTCGGAAACATCTCATATGCTTATGGGTGAGGGAAAATCTTTTTGATTCTCACCAATAGAAATGGTTATTTATGACAACCATCTTTGTAATAAATAAAAAAAATTATTAAAAGATATTATTGTATAAAATAAATGCTATGCATTTCAACAAATTTTTAAACCTTTTATTTGGCCATCTTTTGCATATCCTCAACAAACTTGTTCAAATTAACATAAGAAGATCCTCCTGCCATCACTGCTTTGGCCGCTGCCTCTTTGAGATTCAAAATATTTTTTCTAAGTGTTTTACTTACACAACCTTCCATTAGAGATCTCACTTTGCTCTTCACCTCCTCCTTGGTCACTAATTTATATTCATTTGCATCGACACCTTCAAAGTCCAAGCCAACCTTCCAAACATCCTTCGCAAATCGACAATTAATAAACTGATCAGAAAAATAAGGCCATCCAATCATAGGAACTCCCAAACTAATTGCTTCTAAAGTAGAGTTCCATCCACTATGCGTCAGGAATCCTCCAATAGAAAGGTGTGAAAGAACCTATAAATATCAAAAAAATAAAATTAATACTAAATATTAAATAATTAACTAAACTTTCAAATTTAAAAACTATTTTAAATTCACGCAGATAACATAATCACAACTAGAAAGGCCTATCAGAGTAAAAGGAATGGATACATCATAAAAATAAATAAGACAATACTTTTATTAATTGAAGGATAAGCATTCTTAAAAATAAATAGAACAATGGGTTTTTTTAATTGAGGCTAAGCATTCTCGAGCATATTGATAGTTAAAATTTATGTACTATTTGAAGTAATGGTGTTGGATCAATATATTTATAAATCAAACAGTTGTACAAATAAATTTGGAAATCAAGGTGCTCCTAACCCTTGGTATCAGAAGCTCGACTATCCAAGGCAATGATTTGGGAAACAGGGTGCTCCAAAAACCCCTTCTGATATCAAAGGCTTAACATATATATTTCGGTGAATTCATGAAGAGCTTTAAATTCACATTTTATGCAAACAACAACACATAAATACAACGAACCTGCATCTGATGCGTCCAGCTAACGAGAAGGGCTCGATCCCTGGTTCTTTCCATAAATCCCTCTGGTAAATGCACAGACTTGCCTTCAACTATGTCAGATCGAAGGACCCACAAGAAAGGGTACCCACTAGCTTCTAGTCCAAGTGCCAGCTCGTGCAATTGCCTCTCAGATTTTACAGCAATGCTGCCGAAGGAAACATATAACACACAACCCTTCTGTTGGGCATCGAGCCATTGAAGGCACGTTGTATCCTCTTCCCACAAGCTGTATATGGAATTCCTGCCCTCTAAGAAATTTGGAAGAAACACGGGGCCTATTGCAAGAGCAGGGCAGCCATTGATGCTGAGCCCCACTTGTGCTTCTTTTCCTCCTTCCAACTCTTCGAAGGTGTTGACAAGCAGATAGTCTGCTATATTCTGGAAGCGAGATTCATAGAGAAAGGCACTGTACATTGTCTCGGACACGTGCTGTTCACGGTAGAAAGAAACTATGTCGGTTGGTCGGATGGGTGGAATTTTTCCAGGAAGACATGTGATCTCTATATCGTTGGATTTCAAATCCTTCTCTGCAACAAAAAAATAGTAAAAATTCTTTCAAAGCCCAGTGAAGTCAGCCCATTATTGTGATTATAATAGAGTTGTAATTTATATGGGATTCTTTTCTGAGACCTTTAATTGTTGTTATAAATCCTTTGACCAATAGTATGTTGTTGTTAAGCCACATTCGGATCGAAGATGGATTGGTTCAAGAGGGGCCAGTAGCTCACTGGTAGAGCACTCCAGCAGCTTTGGAAGGTCCTAGGTTCGAGTCCTAGCTGGTCCATGTCTCAACATGGTATCAGACCCAGGACCAGGCTAGGAGCCCCAAGCACACGAGAGGTGTGGCTTAAGGGGGGGTGTTGGTGTTAAGCTACACTCGGACCGAAGATGGACTGGTCCAAGAGGGGCCAATAGCTCAGTGGTAGAGCACTCCAGCAGCGTATGGAAGGTCCTAGGTTTGAGTGTGGCTTAACACCAACACCCCCCCTTAAGCCACACCTCTCGTGTGCTTGGGGCTCCTAGCTTGGGCCTGGCTTTGATACCATGTTGAGACATGGACCAGCTAGGACTCGAACCTAGGACCTTCCAACGCTACTGGAGTGCTCTACCACTGAGCTACTGGTCCCTCTTGGACCAGTCCATCTTCGGTCCGAGTGTGGCTTAACCAACACCCCCCCCCTTAAGCCATACCTCTCATGTGCTTGGGGCTCCTAGCCTGGCCCTGGCTCTGATACCATGTTGAGACATGGACCAGCTAGGACTCGAACCTAGGACCTTCCAATGCTGCTGGAGTGCTCTACCACTGAGCTACTAGCCCCTCTTGGACCAGCGCATCTTCAGTTCGAGTGTGGCTTAACACCAACACCCCCCCTTAAGCCACACTCGGACCGAAGATGGATTGGCCCAAGAGGGGCTAGTAGCTTAGTGGTAGAGCACTCCAGCAGCGTATGGAAGGTCCTGGGTTCGAGTCCTAGCTAGTCCATGTTTCAACATGTTGGTGTTAAGCCACACTCGGACTGCGAATGGACTGGTCCGAGTGTGGCTTAACACCAACATAATATTTCATCTTTATTAATTTCTCTCTTTATTTTTCTTTTTAAATGACTGTTTCATTTTTTAAACGACGGTTTCTTATGGTCTGGATTTAAATTCGAAACAAAATTTAATCTTAAATGAAGAACAAGACACCCCTACCTTTACAGTTATAAACTTAAAATTTCAAGCAAAGTTCTTAAGGTTCACGATCACCAAATATCTAATCTATTAAAAAAAAAAACCCAAATCGACACAGCACTTCAACAAACAAACATAAGATATAACCTTTGAGGGAGAATACCTTTAACAGGGATATAACCTTGAGAAAGCAGAAAGTTGGCATTGGTCTGAGCGATTGAGTTGGCAGTACAGCAAGTCCAGAAAATAACTCTGGGCACCCCCAGATTTGCAGCTACCTGTGCCGTGCAAGCCATAAAGCTGTCGGAAATAATACACGTAATAGGTGGAACAGATTTAGCTTCCGCAGTTAGGACACCTTCCAAAACAGGGCCCAAACTTTGCAGAGCAAGAAAAAGCTCCCCGATCTCCGAAGTTCTACCATGTTCTGGCGGTAAGCCGTCGGGAATAGAGAGAAACCGAAATTTCAAGCCCCTTTCTGCCACTTCACGGTTACGTGCCGTGGCATCTTTGGAAGATGCCTTTAAAAGGCGTTCGTCAATCCATTCAGTAGTAACAAAAGTTATAAAGAATCCCCGCATGGCCAGAAGCTCAGCGAAATTCATAAGAGGATTGACATGGCCCTGTGCAGGGAATGACACGACTACTGCGTGCAAAGGAGCCATGATTTCTTCTCCTTACATACACATTTCTACAGTGTCAGGAACGTTATCTACAGCTTCGAGAATATGTGGTGGTTAATTTTCTCAGGAATTTTGTCAGCATATGCGAGCATATGTGGTCCTTTAGGTGGTGATGGGTCCAAAATATTTAATGTTCTTTCAAAGTTTATATAATAATATTAAAAATAAAATATTATAATTTCAATAATATTGATTCAACTTTTTATATTTGATGGTACATTTTGTAATTTTAAATGTGTCAAATTGAAAACTTCCATTAATAATTTTTATTAATATTTAATTGAATTGAATTAATTATATATTTATATTTTTTAATAAAAATAAATTTATTTAATATTATTAATTTTATAAAATTATAATTTTAAAATAATATTTGATAATATTTTTTTAAATTACATATATATAATATCATCAAATATCTTCATTTAGAATTGGTTTAAATTTAGAAACATGCACTTTTATAAGATCAATATTTAATCTTTAAAAGAAAATATAAAATGGATAGGGTGCATATGATGTATTTACCATGCATATCAAAATAACATTTTTTTAAAAAATCAACATAGAGGAAGAATAATTCAAGAAGAAAATGTTGACTATCGTAAAACTCGTGCTTTCATTTAACAAAAAGAGACTAGAGGAATGGAATTCAAGGTCCTTCTATGTTCTCTTTTTAGTAAAGAGGAAACAATTGATCACCTTCTCATGTAGTGTGAATATTTAATCAAAATATGGTCATGGATTGGTTAAAAAAAAAGTTTTGACTGGGCTTTTTAAAGGGATATATAAGGTCACTTATTCTCTCGAAATTGTGTCTGAGCCTAAAAATCAGATTATAAATATTTAAAAAATTAACAATGATATTATTTTCTAAAATTATGACTTAAATATTTTTTGAACAATAATTCTAACCTTATTAATTTTAGAAACTATAAAGATATAAAAATACTTTACTAATGAGTTATGATTAGGATTTTAAAGAGTGATACTATCCCTTATCGAGTTTAAATATTTTTCCTAAAACTATAAGAAAATAAGTGGTCATATAAGAGGAAAAAGAAGGTAAATTATATCTTATGGTAGAGATGAAATAAAATCCTTGCATGGCACTACAATGAAATGATAAAATACATAAGACTTGCAAGAGGGGAAGGATTGTGTGTTTTTATTTTTAATGCGTTCATCTTTTAACATTGGTGCTAAGAAAAAACTCTATTGAAAGTGATATGGGAGGAGTGTTATGTATGTAAGGTAAAAACAAGTCAAATAAGGGAGTGAAATGAAATATCTATTTAATATCTCTAACAAGAACTTTTTCACAAAATCTTAGTGGATGGATTGTTATTATGTATCGAATGATGAAGTGAAGTTTATTTTGATACTTTTTGAAACATATTAAAATAACACTAAGGAGAAGTCGAGAGTTCATGTTTGTGTGTACTTATATTTGAAAGGAGATAAATTTAAAATTAAATTTTTTTGTAAGGTCCACGATGCTGCTTGTACATAAGTTTTACATGATTTGAAGTTGCAATCTCTATTTCAATATATATGAAAATTTAGATGAACAAGCCAACTTTTGAGTGCAAGACTCAATTAATTTTTGTGGTAGTTTGAATATTGATGGATAGATTTTTTCAATTAATAGGAGCCTTACCTCAAAGGTCATGTTATTTTAATACTATTTAGAAGTATAGATTTTGTACATAGTTTACATATGTGAGGAGTTTCAGTAATAAAATTTATATATTATATAATTGATTATGATGGTAATGAAAAAAAACATTTTACTCAATATTTTATTATTGTTGTTATAAGTAGGATCATGTAACCTGACCTAATTATATAGTATTATTTTTCAATTGGATAATCAATGATTCAAATGAAAAAATATATTAACTATTTAATATAAAAATATATATAGAAAAAACACGTACATCTTTGAAAGTATCTTTACTAGTTACAATCTTACAATAATATATTGGATGATAAAAAAATTATATGCCACCACAATTAACCAGAAACCATCTCATATGTCTATGGGTGATGAAAAATCTTTTTGATTCTCACCAATAGAAAAGGTTTTATATGAGAACCATCTTTGTAATAAACAAAATAAATTATTAAAGTTTATTGTTGTATAAATTAAACACTATGCATTTTAACAAATTTTTAATTTTTTGATTTGGTCATCTTTTGCATATTCTCAACAAACTTGTTCAAGTTAACATAAGAAGATCACCCTGCCATCACTACTTTGGCAACAACCTCCATGAGACTCAAAATATTTTCTTTGAGTGTTTTGCTTACACAAACTTCCATCATATATCTCACTTTGCTCTTCACCTCTTCCTTCGACACTAAATTATATTCATTTGCATCAATGCCTTCAAAGACAAAGCCAACCATCTAAATCTCATTGGCAATTCAAAAATTAATGAACTGATCAGATAAATAAGGCTATCCAATCATATGAACTCCCAAACTAATTGTCTCTAAAGTAGAGTTTTACCCACTATGCGCAAAGAATCTTCTAATAGAAAAGTGTGACTAAACTAATTACCTCCAAATAAAAATATACGAAAGAACCTACAACTATCGAAAAAAATAAAAATTAAAACTAAATATTAAATAATTAACTAAACTTTCAAACTTAACTAAAATAAAATTATATCAATAATATTTTTTATAGTTTTAACCAAAAACCCCTTTGGACAAATCAACTCCTATAAATCATGCACAATAATATTGGATATAAAATCTATTTTAAATTCACATAAACAACATAATCACAAGTAGAAAGGCCTATTAGACTAAAGGAGTGGATAGGGCTTAAAAATAATTAAGACAATGGTTTAATGGAAGGATAAGCATTATTTAAAATAAACAGAACAATGCTTTTTGATTGAAGGATGCTTATAGAAGGATAAGCATTCTTAAAAAATAAACAATTATTTTTTATTGAAGGATAAGCATTCTTGAACATATTGTTCAAATTTATGTAATATTTGAAATAAGATTTTATTTTTTTATTTATTATTATTATTATTATTATTATTATTATTTTATGTTAGATCAAAATATATTTATAAACCATAGATTTAAAAATCAAGGTGATCCTAACCACTGCTATAAGACACTGGACTATCCAAGGCAGGGTGCTCCTAAAACCCCTTTGGATAGCAAAGGCTAAACATATATATTATGGTGAATTCATATTTAATATTTACATTTTTGTAAAAACAACAGCACATAAATACAACCAACCTTCACTTGGTGCATCCAACTAACGACAAGAGCTCGATCCCTGATTCTTTCGATAAAGCCCTCTGGTAAATCCACAGACTTGCCTTCAACTATGTCAGATCGAAGGACCCACAAAAAAAGGTACTCACTAGCTTCCAGTCGAAGTGCCAGCTCGTGCAATTGCCTCTCTAAGCGATTGAGTTGGCACTACAGCAAGTCCAGAAAATAACATATTTGCAGCTACATATTTGCAAGCCATAAAGCTGTCGTAAATAATATAAGTAATAGGTGGAACAGATTTATTTTCCGTTTCCGCAGTTAGGACGCAAACTTTGTCGGAAATAATATAAGTAATTGGAATAGAGAGAAACCGAAATTTCAAGCCCCTTTCTGCCACTTCACAATCACGTGCCGCGGCATGTTTGGAAACTGCCCTTAAAAGGCGTTCGTCAATCCATTCGGTAGTAACAACAGGTATAAAGAATCCCCGCATGGCCAGCAGCTCAGCGAAAAGAGGATTGACATGGCCCTCTGAATGGAACCATTATTTCTTCTGCTTGCATGCACATTTTTATAGTTATCTACAGCTGGGTCTTGATTCTTTAGGTACTAATGGGTCCAACATAGTGAAGAGAACCGTATAAATTTGAAGGGCTCCGTGCTGCAAGTCCTCCTGAAGAGATTGGTAGTACAATTCCACACCACATGTTCATGTATAGTGAATGAGAATATGTCCATCGTGCATGTGAACATGTACATTAAGACAGAAAACGACATGATTGTTGGAGATTACATGCCTCTCCCATCTGCCTCTCTCTAAACTCAATGTCCGGGTTTCCAAAGTCTGAATTTTAAGATTAGTAGCCCCCAAATAATTGCCCATTTCATGGATAATTTTCTCCTTAATTGTCTTAGTCTCCATCTGGGCATAGGACTTGCCCTTGAGATAGAAATCATCCACTTACAAAGAACGCAATTTACTAATCAGAACCCTAAGATAGCTTTCTTGATTTTTTCTCATAGACTGTCTTCATTGACAAAAGGCCTCCCAAACCCAAAATTTCACTAAACCCAACATAAGCTTCAATGTTAGAATAAACCAATAATTTCTCGCGTCTGTATGCACGGGTTGGAGAAAACTAGGGAAATGAACTTCAGTTCAGAATAGGTGTACGTAGAAAATGTATAACCCCAGTTTCCATGCCAATTGTAGCTGTAATGAATAATAGGTTAAAGTTTAGTGAAGTTATGCTACTGTTTTATTCACAGAGATTCTTAGTTTCTCTGCGGTCCGAATAAGCCAAAGTCCTCTATTTAAAGAGGCAGTTGTAATCTTTATTTTTTGAAGATGAAGTTGAATAAAAATTTCAAAATTTCTGTAGCAACTATATATTTGTGCTCTATATTTATTTTATGTTTTATTTGTATTGTCTTTGGTGAATTCTGCCATTATTTTTATTTTTATTTTATTAATGCTGTAGCAGATCATGGCAACAAGCAACAACATCAATCAGCACTAAATTTTTATTTTCAGTGGTAAGAATTATGATTTTTGGGTAATTAAAATGAAAATTTTATTTTGTTTTCGAGATGTTTGGGATTTGGTAGAAAATTGTTTTGCAAAACCATAGGATCAGGGAGCCTTTCAGGTATTAAAACAAAGAGAAAAAGATCAACTCAAAGACAACAAGAAAAAGGATACAAAAACTTTATTTTTAATTTAACAAGCAATGGATGAGTCCATCTTTTATAGATTTACAACAACAAAAAGATCCAAGATGGCATGGGAGATTTTGGAGACAGCATATCAAGGTACTACAAAGGTGAAAGTAGTTAAACTACAATCTCTTAGAAGAAATTTTGAAAATTTACAAATGAGTGAATCAGAGTCTATAGACCAATTTATGAGTCAAGTCATGAATGTTTTAAACCAATTAGTTCTAATGAAGAAGAATTGACAAATCATAATATTTTTAAGAAAGAATCTCAAGAGTTTGCCCAGTAAATTTGATGCTATAGCAATAGCAATTGAGGACTCCAAAGATTTGAGAGAATTATCTGTAGATGAATTAATGGGATCCTTGTTAACACATGAGTCCAAAATGAATATAAACAATAATACTTCTTTTGAGAATGCTTTCAAGTCTCACGTATCATCTAATAGAGGAAGAGAAAGGTCAAGTTTCAAAGGAAGAGGCATAGGCAGAGGCATAGGTGTTAGAAGTGATCCAAGTCAAGGTGAAAAGAATAATCACGATCAAGGAAAAAAGAATAATCAGAACTACAACAATAGAGGACATGGAAACAATCATTCTCAATAGCATTCATAGAGGTTTAATGAATCTAACATTTAGTGTTATTATTGCAAAAAATATGGGCATTATGAATGTAGAAAGAAACAAGGAGATGTTAAAAATCAAAATGCTAATTATACAAATGAATCTAGATCTAATTTTGATAGTATGTTCATTGCATGTAATGTTTCTCAAGAGAGGACTAGAAATATTTGGTTTTTAGATAGTGGATGCAGTAATAATATGACTGGGAATAAAAATTTATTTTCCAGTCTTGATGATTCTATAAACTCTGAAGTAAAACTAGGAAATGATAATAAAGTGGTTGTAAAGGTTAAAGGAGTAATAAATGTCTTGATAAAAAATGGTGAAAGAAAGTTTATTCTTAATATTAATTTTGTACCTAGGCTAAAGCATAATGTTATGAGTGTTGGGAAACTAGTACAAAAAGGTTATAGGGTATCTTTTATGAATGATGTTTACACAATATTGGAGAGATTTTCAAATGACAGGTTGATTGCAAGAGTGGAGGTGACCAAGAATCGGATGTTCCCCCTTCAAATTTAGTCCATCTAAGGAGCAGAAGAAACCAATTTAAAAACTGTATGTTTAAACCAATCATGACTATGTCATTTGAGGTATGGGCATTCATATTTTGGACGTTTGATTTTTTTACAAAAGAAATAAATGGTGAAAGGATTTTCACCTATAGAGAAACCAACCAGTTCATGTGAGAGTTGCATTTTGGTAAAACAACATAGAGAGATTTTTCCTAGAGGAATCTCATATAGAGCAAGGGTATTATTGGAGATAGTTCATAACGATTTATGTGGACCAATGCAAACTCCATCAATTGGAGTTAATACTTACTTTCTAACCTTCATTGATGACTTTACTAGGAATACAAGGGTATATTTTCTCAAGCAAAAGTCATAAGATACTCCTATTCCGGTTATGGGAGTTACTTCTCTATTCTTGGCACCTTGTCACCACCTTTTTTGGAGGAGTCTATTCTTGGGGTGCTTTGACCACCTTTTGTGGAGGAGTCTATTCTTGGGGTGCTTTGACCACCATTTGTGGAGGAGTTACTTACTAGCTCTCCTACATGTATTCTTCATTTTGGCCATTTCATGTTAATAATCAGATTTTGGTTTTCTCCATTTTTTTCTTGTGCAATTTATCTTCTTGTTATTTTCAAATTGCTTTAGCATCTTATGGTGTGCACTTGTTCATCTTGTGTGATCACGTCTCCATTGCACTCACGTTATCTAGATTCTGGCAACAACTCCGATATGGTATCAGAGCTTTCCCGGTAATCTTGTGTATGATTATGCTTTTTAGCTTATTTTGAAATCAAGAGGAGTGGAGTTCATTTTTTTATTTTTAGATTTGATCAAAAATTAAAAAAAAATTATATCAATTCTGGTTAGTTTTCTTGGAGATCCTTGCATTTGGGTGTTTTTGATGGTTCAGCAGTTAGCTTGGGCGCCATTGTTGAGCACTTAGTGCAGAGGGAGGAGCAGCACTCATCTAGTTTAGCATACCTTCTGGTCAGCAGTCAAATTTGCACACCAAGTAGTAGCAAGGCCACTTTAGCAGGCCGTACGACATCCTTTTTTGACTGGTTTCTATTTTGCAAGTTCTTTTTTGCAGCGCCTAGCCTTTGGCCTTTTGTTCTGCCACGCCATAGTGAGTTCCAGCAAGAGGCCAAGCAACAGCTGTCCTTCCTCCGTGCCAAGCAGTAGCAACAGTTCATTCTTTTGTTTGCCACGCCATCAACTGTACGGACCAAAATAGGTTGTTTTTTGTCTAAATATGGCACATTTTTCTGGTAAACCTGCTGTGCTTTGACGTCTGGAAACTCCTTAACCTTTTCTTGCCTAGAAAATGAGAAATGCACCTTATTTTTGGTGAAAACATTTTTCTATTTTTTGTGCTGTCAAAATTTGGACTGTGCTTTTAGACACCCCTCCCTACTTGGCATCCTATTTGGCATCTTTTGGACACGTGGCATCTATCCAAACTCTCTTTGACTTTTTTTAGTGTAAAATTGACTTGATAAAACAAAAATCAGTCAATTTGGACTAATTATTAAGGATTTTAGACAGTTTTGTAATTTGGGGTTTTTCAATTAAAACTTGCAACTTCGCTTGTCGAAAATGAAGGGTGACCCCGGGTTGGCAGAAGGCCAATTCCCCCTCACAGGCAACCTCATTTGGATTCCTCATTCCATGCCAAATCCAATGAGTGGTTGTAAGGCCACTTTTTCTCCCTATAACTGGCATTTTTTTAATGTTCAGTGTTTTTTTTGCAAAAACACTAGTTTACAGGAAAATTATAACTTTAAAATCTTGCAAACCCACTAGCTCAGTTTTGGGTGCCATTTTTTTCAAAAGTAATTTTAATTCAATTTTATACAATGTAGACTTGTTACATTGTAAAAAATGCACTAGTTTATAAAGTACCAAAAAATTGGGTCTCTCGAGACGCATTTTCGACTGAGTCTGACGTCCTATTTGCTTAAGTCTTCCACTAATTGCTCTAAGACGCATTTTTAGCTGAGTCCAACATAGTTTGAGTGTGCACTTCATATTTGGGGTGGGCTCAACCTTTTGGTGGGGTGTGATTGCTTTTGCTACAACTTGTTTTCATTCTCCTTTTTGCATAAATTCACAACTTGCAATCAACTCAACTTCACCTAAATTCGGCTAAAAATGGATTCTTTTCAACTTAAACCCCTAACACCATTCAACTATCATGAATGGAAAGTCAAAATGTCAATCATTCTTAGAAGCAAAGGGTTGTATAGGATCACCATGGGTACAGAAGTAGAACCCAATACAGATTCTGAAAATGTTAAGTGGTACAACCGTAGTGATGAAGCCTTTGGGTTACTAAGTTTGTCTGTGTCTCCAAAACTTTTTCTCTTCCACTTAGAATCCTTAAACTCCTAATGACATATGGGACACCTTAGAAAAGTTGTTTGGGAAGCTTGATGAGATGAGAGGTCATGAGCTCGAAAATGAACTCATAAGTCTAAGTCCTAGTAACTTTGACACCCTACATGACTTCTTCACTAAGTTTAAGGCCCTTAGATTGCAATTGAAAGTGTGGGATATAGAAGAAAGATGATCAACTCATTCTTTCTATTCTTGCAAAGTTGAGGTCCAAGCTATTCAGTCTTTGTCTCCACTTTCCATGCCACTAAAAGTGCCCTTGGCATTGCATGGAAAATGCCTTCTTTGGATTCATTCATTGCCAACTTGACTAGGGAGCAAGATAAGCTAATTGACCTGGGCACAATGAAGTCTACTCAACCCCAAGCTTTGATAGCTGGAAATGGTAAGGATAAGATGATTCAACAAAGGAGAAGAAGAAAAAGAATAAGAACCAGGAGAAGAAGTAAAAAAAAAGGACCATGAGAAGAAGAAAGAAAACACTAATCCTTTTCAACATTGAGTCTTCATCCTCCAATGCTAAACTGAAGAATGGAGAAGGTTAAGTGTGCCTATTGTAAAAAGATTGGGCATGATGAACACAAGTGCATGAAGAAACAAATAGACCACCTAACTCATCTTCTAGAGAAGAACAACATAGGTGTTCCTGAGTTTATCAAGCATAATTCATCAACCCAAGATTCTACTAAGACAAAAGGCAAGGGTAAGGAGAAAGAAATGGGCAAGGCCCTTGTAAAACTGAAGCTTTTACATCTTCATGGGTCATAGACTCGGGTGCTTCTCACCACATGGGCTCTTCACTAGTTGAATTTTCATCTTTAGAGCCTTGTAGCATGACTTCAATTAGTTTGGGTGATGACACATCAGTTTCTATTTCAGGGAGAGGGTCAGTTGAAATGGAAGGAGGAACATTCAATAATGTTCTAAGTGTTTCTTCTCTTTTAACCAATCTCCTATCAGTGTACCAAATCACTCACATTGGTCAGGGCATGAGAGTTGAGTTTTCACCAGATTCAGTGTCTATCAGGGAGTTGTCTAGTGATACTATAGTGGCAGTGGGTAGGGCAAATCACCAAGCTAAGTTATACACCTTACATTTTGCATCAGATTCTTCTCCAACAGCATTGCACTACTCATTCAAATGAAGTTAGCCAATTGTGGCATGAGTGGTTTGGCCACCTTAACTACATTGCTATCTTGAGCAACTATGAGGAAAAATGACATGGTCATTGGCTTGCCTTGAGTCCTTCTGCCAAGGACTTTGTGAGGGGTGCTCCCTTGGGAAGCATCCAAAGCAAAATTTGACAAAGGCAAAGCTTGGAAAATTTCACAACCTTTGGAGTTAGTCCACAGTGATGTATCGGGACCCTTTCCCAAACCATTTTTCACAAGGGCCAAGTACATCCTCACTTTCATTGATGATTTCTCTAGGTACACTTGGATATATTTTCTCAAACAAAAGTCTGAAGTGTTTGAAAAATTTCTAGACTTTAAGGCTCTTGTTGAGAAAAATAGAGTGAGAAATCCATCAAGGTTCTTCAAACTAATAATGGAGGGGAGTATGTCAACATCAGGTTTGAGTAGTTTTACACCACAGAGGGGATTGATTTACAAAAAATAGTCACTTACAGTCCTTCACAAAATGGGGTTGCAGAACATGTAAGAATAGGTTCTTGAAAGAAATGGGTAGCTGTATGATTCACTCTAAATCCCTAGCACCATAGTACTAAGCCGAAGCCATCAATTGTGCTTGCTACATTCAGAACAGGGTTCCTCACAAATCTTTGAAAGGGATAACACCCTTTGAAGCGTGGCATAAAAGGAAACCTGATGTTGAGCACCTTAGAGTTTTCAGATCCCTAGCCATGGCCTACATTCTGAAGAAGAAATGCAAAGCTATGGAATGTCAATCCAAGCCTTGCATCTTTGTAGGATATCCAGATGGTATTAAGGGATATCACCTTCTAGATCCAGTCACTCATGAGTTGTTCATCGAGAGAAGTGTCCATTTTTAGGAGAGTCCTAGAGACTCAACACTTGACACTTCTTCTCCCTCATTGGATCTACTTCATCATGATGATTCCTCATCAGATTCAGATTAGCCATAACAGGTTCTTGAGCCAGAGACATCTTCTTCTTCTTTGAGTTCAGACAGTGAGGACAGTGATGCAGTGTCATCCACCTCTAGTCAGTCAGAGGATGAGGAGTTAGCACCTAACTCACCCACTTTTGGGCCACTTTGGGCCAGACAGACACTTGAGAGTGCTGGCACATGGGCAGGAGACCCCACAGATGATAGACGTACTAGGGGGATTTTTAGAGAGATCCACATGCCTTCTTTGCTACAGTTTTGGATCCACAGATTTTCAAGAGGCATCAGGGGTACCTGAGTGGGATAGTGCTATGGAGGAATAATATTCTTCCTTAATCAAAAATCACACTTGGGATTTGACATCACTTCCTAAGGGAAGAAAGATGGTTTGATGTAGGTGGATATATCAGACCAAGTTTGCAGTAGATGGGTCGGTTGATAAGTATAAGGCGTGATTGGTTGCAAAGGGTTTCTCACAGGTGGCAGGCATTGACTACTCAGAGACCTTTGCACCTGTTGCAAAGATGACTTCTATCTGACTCACCTTGGCCATTGCCGTAGCACATGGTTGGTATGTGCATCAGATGGATGTGAAGAGTGCCTTTCTTCATGGAGACCTAGAGGAGGAGATCTACATGGAGCAACCACTAGGATTTGTTCAAGATTCTTCCTTAGTATTCAGACTTAGAAAATCTATCTATGGCCTCAAACAGGCCCCTCAAGCTTGGTATGCCAAGATGGATTCCTTCCTTCTCACAGTGGGTTTCACTAGGTGCCATTCTGATCCTAATGTCTACTTCTTGCGATAGGATGATTCGCTTCTGATTTTGGTTCTATATGTTGATGACCTTTTGATCACCAGGAGTTCTTCATCAGCTATTGTAGTGGTGAAGGCATCTCTTCAGGATAGATTTGACATGACAGACTTGGGTTTGTTGCAATACTTCCTTGGCATCGAGATCTCACAGTTAGATTCAGGGATTTCACTTGCACAACCTAAGTATGCTCTTGACTTATTGGCTCGATTTCACATGGCTGATTGTAAGCCATCTCTGACTCCATTTCTATCAGGAGTCAAGCTTGAGACTGATTGTTCTTCACCATTGGTTGATGCCACTCAGTATCGACAACTTGTTGGTAGTCTCATCTACTTGACTCACACCAGGCTTGACATTTCATATTCAGTGGGACTTGTCTCCAGATTCATGCAGGAACCCCATGAGCTGCATTGGAAAGTAGCTAAGAAGATTTTTCATTACATATAGGGTTCACATAGATATGGGATTCACTACAGATTTGGCATAGGGGTTGACTTGGTTGGATATATAGATTCAGATTGGGCTAGTGATTCACAGACTCACAAGTCCACTTCTGGTTACAGTTTCTCTCTAGGTTCTGGTCCTATCAGTTGGTCTAGCAAGAAGCAGAATGCTATTGCTATATCATCCACAGAGGGAGAGTACAGGGGAGCTGTTAATGCAGCTACTGAGGCTATTTGGCTTCAGGGGATTCTTTTTGAGTTTGGCATTCCTATCAGGCAGCCCACCATCATCTATTGTGACAACTAGAGTACCATTCAGATTTGCAGGAATCTAGTTCAGCACCAGCAGACCAAGCACATAGAGATTCACATGCATTTCATTAGGAGCTCATTCATAGTTAGGTCATTAACTTGATATTTTGCAAGTCTTTGGAGCAGGTTACAGACATCTTCACCAAACCTTTCACCGAGAGTAAGTTCATTCATCTACAAGCTCTTCTTGGGGTGCGGTCCACATCTGCAGCAACATCATCTTCAGGTGGGGCCTTCTAGCCTCTTCTTTATTTTATTTCTCTCTTTTGGGGGGAATTTTTTTCCTATGGGTTTTCTCCTTTTCTCTATCTTATGGGAGATTGCATTTGTACATGGGTACCTCATCAGACCTAGTTACCGGGACCCATTTTATATTTCCACACTTCCCACCTAAAGCTGCGCTTATGGGGGGGTATTAGTGTAGGTTTTTATTTTTCCCTATTTATTAATTAGGGAATATTATATATTTGTGCATACATGGAGTTTTCCTACATTCGTGGGATAGGCTAACTTATGTGGAGATTGTGTGTCATATTTGTGTCATAAGGTGTCATAAGAATGTCATAAGATACTCCTATTCCGGGTATGGGAGTTACTTCTCTATTCTTGGCACCTTGTCGTCACCTTTTTTGGAGTCTATTCTTGGGGTGCTTTGACCACCTTTTGTGGAGGAGTCTATTCTTGGGGTGCTTTGACCACCATTTGTGGAGGAGTTACTTACTAGCTCTCCTATATGTATTCTTCATTTTGGTCATTTCATGTTAATAATCAGATTTTAGTTTTCTCTATTTTTATCTTGTGCAATTTATCTTCTTGTTATTTTCAAATTGCTTTAGCATCTTATGGTGTGCACTTGTTCATCTTGTGTGATCACGTCTCCATTGCACTCGCGTTATCCGGATTCTGGCAACAACTCCGATAGAATAAAATAATCATGGAGATGGCTTAAAGCATGTTTAAGGCTAAACATTTGTCAAATGAATATTGAGCAGAAGTAGTAGCATGTTCAGTATATATTCTTAATAGAAGCCTAATAAAGAGTGTCAAGGATCGAATTTCACAAGAAGCTTGGAGTGGTAAGAAACATAGTGTATATCATTTCAGAATTTTTGGTTGTATGGCATATTCTCTTATACCATCAGAATTGAAAAGAAAACTTGATGATAGAAGTAAGAAAATCATTTTTATTGGGTATAGTGAAGAGTCAAAAGCTTATAAGTTGTACAACCCCATTTCAAGGAAATTTATTATTAGCAGAGATGTAAAATTTAAGGAAGAAGAAGCTTGGGATGGAAGCATTGATCAAATAATCAAAATTGGAGCACCAATACCTCAAAATGAAGAAGAACCTAAAA
>JARHVA010003872.1:657500-662500 GCA_037957365.1 Torreya grandis | reverse complement strand
ACTCCATAGAATAAAGTAATAACAAGTCAAATAATTTAACCAAAAAATTAAACCTTTCCCATAAAATGGTTTTCATCATGTAAAATGCATTGATTCTTCTAAGTCACAATGCATTGGGTTGCATTTTCCTCACAAAAGGTACTATCATTGGAACATAGTTAGGTATATAATCTCCAAAATTTATCACTATAATAATACTTCACATTGAAAATACACAAGATTTTTTTTATCATCATGGTAAATATTTTCATTTCTCCACCAAGGATTGTCACCTTTTACATTCCCAATTGAGTTTCAATGACAATCTACATTTTTCCATTAGTAAATGAGGGCAGGTCATGCACTTTAAGGCTACCAAATCAACAATGTAATCATTTTCTACTTGTATTAGAGGGCCCACATGCACTTGGAAATGGATGACAAGAAAATACCATACAATTTCATTATATGATTTTCCCATCTTCCAATATGTAAAACTCTACATAAATTCATTTTTTCATGGAAATTTTAGATTTGAAAAGTCTTAGCTTCATGTTTGAAATCTATTTTATAAGATCATTACATAGTGGTCCAAACACACTTGATATTCATTAGCATAATATCCATAATAAATACAATGCATTTAATTAAAACCAAGTATTATTTGGAACATAGTTATCACTTCCCACTCTACCTATAGATAAATATAATAATATATATTAATTTCTTATATCACTATCAAGATGAGCATTGAAACATAAAAATAAGTTTAAATATAAGTCTTACTTAATATGACTAGTCTATTCTAAGCATATTAAAAATGTCCCAATCCTTTGGGCTAAACAAACATGTGAAATTAATAAATGGAGCACCCATTATCACTCGATTCCTCCATTACGTCATGGACTTAGTCAATAAGAGTGTGGTCATGTCTCATTTAAAAATTCATTGAGGAGATAATAAGGGAAGTTAGATCTACCAAGCAACTTAGTTCAGTCACCAAAATGAATTAAATGCTTACTAAGTATTGAGTTAATGAAGGTTATAAATGTGTGGATGGAGTTAAAATCAGCTTATATTTAATATGAAATTAAGTTATATATCAACCAATCTATCTTAGAATTGATAATTTTGTATTTAATAGTGTTGTAAATGTGACTGTTGACAAAAATTACACTGAAAAACATCAAATTAGAATACATATGTTTGTTGATTTTACTTTGTAAATACCTACAATAGAATCAGAGCTTAAAATACATATAAAAACACTTTTCAATAAGAACTATTATGTCACACTTCCTTTTTTACAATTCATTTCTAATAAACAAAGTTAAAATTAGCCTAATACAATATAACTTGTATGACAAGTTATGTCTATAAAGTGAAAACTAAAACCAAACTTTTACTTAACAACTTAGTAATCTAAAATTAAAATCATAAAAATAGACTCTAAGATAAATAAAATTTTAATCAAGAAAACATGTTTGACTCATTTATAAGATAAGCTCAACATGCAAAAAGCCTTGATTAGTAAATAAACAAGTCATGCACACTAGACAAGACAGGCACTCTAAATTAAATAAAATAAGAAATTGACTAAACTAACATTAATTTAATTTAAATAATCTATAAAAATTATGATCAACCTTATATATATGAATTTATAAGTTTTTAAACCTAGTTAAGTACAAATTCAGTGAACTATAGTGTAATTAGCACTTCAAGATATTTTTTAAGAAGTTCCCAAAAAGTGTCTAAATTTAACAAAAAAATAATCTAGGGTATAAATATATTAAATAAACATTATAAACTAATTAAACACCAAATAAAATAAATTTAAAATTGAATATGAACTTCCAATATTAACATCATACTCAACATTCTCTCTTTTGATGAAAAAAAGTGAAATGCCTATCATCTCCTTGAGTCTTCCATGAATCTACTTGTGCAATATTTTGGTGATTTTTTAAAAAAAAATGATCTTTAATTCTCACATACTCAATTAAAAATTTCTTATCATTGACTAACTCTTTTTAAAAATGGTGTTTGAGTTCAATATGCTTGGTCTTAAGATGGAAAACTAAATTATTAGACAATTGTATTTCCCCATTGTTATCATAAAATATCTGTGTTGGCTCAAGTTGAGCCTTTCTAAAATAAAATATGTTTCTTATAAATCACAATCTTTTTTTTAAATATTATTTAATTGCTATATATTTATCTTTAGTAAAGAATAATACAATTGTAACTTGTTTCTTTGAATACCTTGAAATCAACTCAATTCTCAATGTAAAACAATACCTTGAAGTTGACTTTCTATCATTAAGAGATCCTCCCCAATATAAATTTTTGTATTATATTATACATAATAAACTTTATAATCTTAAATTATTATTATTATTATTATTATTATTATTATTATTATTATTATTATTATTATTATTATTATTGCATATATAAAAAAATCTCTTCATTTCTTGTAAATAATTGAATGGTGGTTTGCCCGTAAATCTAGAAACTAGTGAAACCATATAATTGATATCGGGTCTTGTCATAATGAGATACATCAAACCTCCCAACATTATTATAAATTTATTTTCATAATATTTATTAATCATTTACTCTCTAATTATTTTTTATCCACTTGTAATTGGAGTTTCCATTGGCTTAGAATCATGAAGATTGTACTTTTTTAGTATGTCTTGGGCACATTTGTCTTGAAAAATAAATACTTTCCTTTATTTATATTGACTTTAATTCCAAGAAATATTTTTATAATTCCAAGATAAATCATATTAAACTATTATTTCATATCTTCCTTTAAGCTATTCAACACCTCTATAAAACTACCTAAAAAAATTTAGTCATCTACATAGAGACAAACATATAGAACATATAAACCAATGCCTGTATGTAAATAGTTAGCTCATTTTGAATTATTAAAATTATTTGATCTTATAAACAAATATTAATTACTTAATACCAATCAATTTTATCTTGATTCATCTCATAAAGATCCTTTTTCAACTTATATACACTAAATTATTTGCCCTTTACCTCAAAACCTTGTGGCTGCCCCACATATACTTCTTCTCCAATCACTTCATTTAGGAAAGAATTTTTGATATCCATTTGATTTATTTTAAATATTTTATGATAATATATAAAAAAACATTAGTTTTATGGTATTTTGACATGTGCAAATTTTCCTCATAGTCAACCCCATATGTTTGTGCAAACCCTTTTGTAACTAGTCTAGCTTTTATATTATTGATTGTTTCATCACTCTTAAATTTATTCATATATATCCACATGATTCCAATTAAATATTTTTAAAATTTTGGATACAAAATAATATATGTACCATTCCTCTCAATTTAATCCATCTAAATTTCACAATATTAACCCATTCTTTCTTTGACTAGCTTTTACATAACTTATAGGTTCACTAGCCATATATGGAAATGTAAACATTGTATTTTATTCACAAGAATCATCAGAAAAAAATCATGATTTTTAATCCTTTCCATAATTATTATCCAATATTTTATTGGTTGGATGTTTATTTAACAAACATTTTTACTTGCTTTGACTTGATGTAGATGGATTGCTAGTCTCTTGGGAAGAGATGGTATTATTTACTTTTGAACTAGAAACATGTTTAGGACTTAGTAATCCCTCAAATTAAAATTAAATAGCATAACCCATTCACTTATTATTTATATAGATACATTATCATAATCAATATACACTTTATTTTCAAAAAGAAAAAAATACAATAGTTAGAAATAACTGAGGATTTTATAGTAGGACTATAAAACTTCTATACTTTGATTTCATCACTATATCATGTAAAATTATGATCAATAATCTTAGGATCCATATTTGGAGGAAAATTGACATTGTTTATTTACCTTTACTTGTTATGATTTTCATGTTGAACTTTCCTTCAACTTGAATGGACTTTCCATTTCCCAATCACACTTTGCTTTTGAAGGAGCCATCTAACCTGATGAAACCATATTTATGAGTTGTCATGTGAATTAAAGAACCTAAATGAGTAAACCACAAATTTATTTATTATTATATTATCACATTATATGTGAAATAATAATATGAGTGCTCGTTAACTTCACTTGATTCAGATTGAAATATTTCTTTTCAGTCTCTTGATTAGCTTGATTCTTAGTTGTCAGTATCCAGAAATCTTTTATCATGTATCTCATTTTTTTTAGTAATTACAAGTAATGTATTTTTTTATTTTATCTATGAAGTTAGCTTCAAATTTTATTAATTAATTTTAATTTTTTTAACTCTTTTGATTATGATTTTTATTTTTTTCCTTGGTGTTTGAAACCTTTGCCTTGGTTTTAACTTCTTGTTCTTTTTCTTTTATATGAAGTATCATATTATCATCTTAGGACAAGAGAAAGCACACTAACTCATCAACACTTATAATTTTCTTACCATTAAACTTCTAAATATTGATCATAATATGTAGTCATATTTGATATTAATATCTCAAAAAATTCCCTACTATCTTTATGTACTATTCTCCAATTCATTCATTATTTGATATTTTTAAAATTTTAAAATCCATTTAAAGATTTTTTAATTTTACCTTTATTACCTTAGTATATATTTGATATGAAGTTTCTAAGGTATTCTATGTCTCATGGGAATATTTTAATCCATAAATTATTAGATAGATTCTTTAGTCTATGACACTTTAAAAATAGCATAAAGCTTGTGTATCTTCCTTTTCTTCACCCTTTTTTGTTCTTTTTTGATATTGAGTCAAGGTATTCTAATCTTGAGCCATGGATAAAATCATTCCAAACACAATTTTATAAAATAATTCTCTTCAATTTATCTATCTAATATTTAAAGTTTTCATCTTGAAAATAGGAATATTTATGGAAGTAGAATTCACTGAATTCATTGATTCTGTTGATAATGACCTAAAACCCTCACAAACCTTTCTTAAATTCAAATATATGACCAAATGAAAGTTTTGAATG
>JARHVA010003872.1:630000-652500 GCA_037957365.1 Torreya grandis | reverse complement strand
ATATAATATTTTAACCATCATGATTCATCTAGGTGTTTCCCTCTATTGAAGCATGCTTATTTTGTTTTAATAGTCATAGGTTACTCTTTATCTAGTTGGATCATATTTATGGACTTAATGGAATAGTTAGGTATTTCAAATACCAAATAACAAAGTATAATAGGTGGATAGGATTGAATATCTGATAATCTAAAGTCCATCATTTATTTAACAAATTCTACATTTATTTTCTATAATTGTATAAGCTTCCAAATTCTAAATATAAATTTTTTACTACCTTGTCCATAAATAAACAAATAAAAATGAGACTCATTTAGACCTTTGATATTATAGTGACTAAAATATATTTAATCCATTTTCCAAACATTATATATCTATAAAAACATTTAAATGAAATAATCACCATGTAATAAGCTCAAAATATAAATTTTCACTACTAAACTTCCAGACCATCATAAGATATATCTCACAGTAAGACAAATAAAAGTTAAAGAATTTGTACTTGATTATGAAGTTTTATATCTACTTGAATTGTAATGACATGATCACAAAGGTAACAGATGATGAGATGTATTTGGTGTGATGATCCACATGGCCACCCTTAAGGAATTTGTATGGAGTTCATAAGGTAATACTAAAGAATCTTATGAATGAAATGTGGACATGTAAATACATACTCTACTCAACTCACTTTGTGCCAACATAATATTTTGTCCACAATATTATTTACACAAACTGATACCACATTTTCACCCATTCAATATTCTAAGCCAACTTAAGTAGTGAGCTTAAAACATGGAAGAGTTAGATAAGGGAGCAAGTAATAAATAGAAGTCATCTTAAGGTTAAAAATCAGAGGATAAATCTAAAATAACAACAATAAGATGGTTATCAAATGAAATAGTAAAGATAATCTATAAAAGGCATAAAGACACCATAAAAAATTCAAAGGTTAGAAGAGTTCAATATTAAAATAAGATCCTCAAACCCGTCATTTCTAGAGATCCAAACATTGCCAAAATCATGTCATCACATGATAATAAGAAATAAGCATGCATAAAGTGGATACAAAATACACTAGTGGAACAAATACCCTTATGACACCAATCTTGGGACATTGACCACCTCTCATAGGAAATTGATAAATGAATCTAAGATAAATAGAAAATTATTCATGATTCTAGTGGATGTGAATATACTTTCAAAAATAATGATCTATTTTTTTCCTTTTTATAACCCACCCAAAGAAATCACAAAGGATGGAAATAAAATGCAAAGAGAAGAATAATATAAAAATATGGTCATAAAATCTAGTTGTTATTATGAAATGAAAATAATCATAGAGGATGATTTGCCACAATAAACAAGATCCATAGATAAATGAAATAAACCAAATCCTAACATAAAAAGGGCATAACATGCAAACATACAAAATGAGGGAGATTATGATTTATAAACTAAGATCCCCATATCATTATATAAAGCCACAACCTTCAAATAAAATGGAGAATGTGCTCAAAAAACTAATAATGAAGATTATGTTAACATGTATATGTGTATTCCCTATCTCTCACATAGTTATATCCTCTGAATTTAATGTGTTCCCACTTTATGATTTCACAAACAATCTTTAATCAGTCACATTTAACAATTTGATCAACTAAACCAACTAAGTAAATCCATCTCAGGTTGTTTCATCATGTCAAATAAGTGAACCAGTTGAACAACAAAAACTTGTTGAATGATTGATACATGAACCCCAAAATAGCCATCTAAACACTTTATTCCATGGGATAAATTTTATTTATAATATCCTTCTTCTCTTAGTAAGTCCTAGTAGGCATTGATTGGTAGGTCCAATTTTTTCATTTGTTTAAGTATCATTAAATTGAGGAATGGTGATCCCCATGATTTTTTTAATTTAATATTTAATATGGATGGTTTTTTCTAAGTTCCATATTTATTTTTTGGTAGGTCTAATTGATTGTCTTGCTTTCTATAGTCTATTTAATTTCTATTGCACATAGTCGAATTATGTATTTTTTTTTGAACAATTTTGATATTCTTAAATTTGGGTTATGACCTCTATCTTCACTGGTTTGTATGATATTTAATACCATGTAAATTTTATCCATCATGGCTACCATTTGATAAATATCTTGATCACTTTTATTCTTATGAGGTTTTCTAATGAATTATTAGGTACCTATGTATTTATTCACTATGGCTTGCACTATGTGGCTTATGGTTCCCTCAATGATAATTTACAAGTATCATATAAATGAATATCTTTTTTATTTTTACATTATAAGTTTTTTGATCCATTTTTATTTGTCACTTTTATTTTTTAGTGATCATGAAGTCTAATTATATTACTTCTGGTCATGTGAAGAATAATACACATTAAATCTTAATGTGTTTATTGTTATTTGGGCCCTCCAATCATAAGATGTCAGGTATCCATAAGATCAAATTGAAATATAACCCAACTATATATAAGTGATTATCATCACTAATTCCATTTCTAGGTTCCATTACTCATTGTGGTTGTCCTCTGCTAGAGCTCTGACTATCATTGCATTGACTAAGATAACTACCTGATGAAGTCAATGCAAACCCTTACTAGCTCATCTCACCTTCAATATATAAACAATCTTGGAACACATCAAAAAAAACCTCCATTTACTTCACATAAATTGTACTCATGATAGTACATCTATGGTATGAAGAGATATAACCAAACCATAATGATCAAATTATTATTTATCACAACCATTATAAATATCTCTTTTTTCATGGTCTAATATGAAATGGTCAAGGGTACATAAAATAGAGCATGCTCCCAATCACATATAATATCCTAATTAATGGATCCAACCATAATTAGCACTTAACCATGGGCCTAAGCAAAGGTGAGGCTAGGTAGGGCATTAACTACTTCCCACCAATCATAAAACTTTATTTCTAAAGATTTATTATCACAAAGAACATGTATTAATTGCATCCATATTGCAATCCAATATTATTTCATCTAGCATTTAACATTGTCATAAGCATGATGATAGTAATGAAAAAAATATGCATGTTAACAATTTCACACATTCATATATTTCATGCAAATTTTTAAAACTTTACACAATAAAATATAACTATTTCATAATTAATAGTCATAGTAATCATAAATACCATTGGTCAATCCAAATGATATAACAATCAATAATTTATAAAATTAACATCCACTATAAGTGGGAAAACAAAATATCATTAGAGAAAACATCCATCAAACACATGGTAAATTAATTGAATCATCATAAAGCACTTATCCATTATTTAAATGAGCAAAAGTTATGGAGCAAACATACACATAACAAAATTATAGAAATCAACTATTATAATAGTGTTTTCTGGTATATTGGAATGATTGGATATGCCAATCACACTTCTCATTTAGCCATATATTAGCATGCATGATGTCATATAAAATTTATTTATTAATTACAAAGATCAATAATACATGGAATAACTACCATATAATTTATCATGAAAAATCAATTGATGGCTAAAGCCTCATCACCTAAAATGCACATCCAATATTAACATACTAGAATCATACACATAGTAACAAGCTACATGGTAGCAACCATGCTTGTTCATAGCAGAATACTGAAAACTTATTCACAATAATGACATACAAATCCTAGTAATTAACCTCAAATTCCTTAGGAAATGAAATCACACAAAAATTTAATTATACATGCTCTACTAAAAAATATATTTGCGTTCACAATAAGGTTTGTATTATTTTATAGTTTTATCCCATAATGTGTTGTACTTTATGTTTAAATACAAACTTACTCAAGTCTAGATAGATCTAGCTAAAGTTGTGTCAATGTTGAGTAAGGATACTCATGTTTATTCATGGTATTTAATTTTGTCTTGGAATGATGTTATAGAATGATTTTTATTTCAAGCACACTTCATATTAGCAGAGATGATTTACCAATCATTCCCAAATTATCGTAGAGAATAAATCTCATAACGAAATCAAATTTGAATGCCCAACCAAGCATACTATAAGCAATGTCCACACCAAAATTTAATTTATTTAGGAACAAAACCACATATAGCACCATAAATTTTTAAAAGTTGTTCCACATAAGAGCAATCATACATTTTGAGGCTTCTATTTCAATTTGAAGCTTCAACAATTCACATAATTTATCACATAAGAATTCTACCTTAGCAAGGTTCTTCTTCTCATGTCAGAAAGAAGATTTATATCCATTTTTAAATTTGGGGGTCCCACACAACCATCAATTCTTAACAAGCTATGTAATTTTATACAATATTATCTTACAGATTTAATTAGTGACACAGTAGGGTTATGAAATCATCCTGCACATTCACACTTTATACAAAATAGATTCATTTGTGCTAAGCATTTTAGCTCACCTAAGTTGCCACGCATTTGGTTTTGCCACATCGCCATCACCATGAATGATATCACTCATAACACATAGTTAAGGAGAAATTTTGTGACATTTCCCCATAAAATCATTTGTTTCCATAAAAAACTACATTCAGTGGTAGTTCTCTTTTTTAATTGAAGCCTTATATTACTTAGATATGATCTATCCCACATAATTTAATATCCCTTGAGATTGTGATTATAGCATCAAATTTGCAACCTAATAAAGTGAGGCGTGACTGGGAATGCAATTGCATCTTTTGGCAAGGCAAATATTTCACATGAATATCACCTAATTTTAACTCCATAAAGACAAACAATGAAAAGGTAATTAAATTAACTTGCACTTTCACATTTTCCAAAAAATGAGGTTTTATCATGCCAAATGCATTATTTTACTCAAGCCACCATGCATTTGGTATTCTAAAAATATGTCGTAACCAAGATACATTTAAGGACAAAATCTCCCAAATTCACCAAACTAATACTACTTTAGTGAAACTATACAAAAGTATTTTATCATCAAGGTGAAGATTTCCATTTATCCATGAAGGATTGTCACATTTGTCCTTCCTAGGAGAATTGCCATAATAACTTTCATTCTACAATAAGCAAATGAGGGTAGGTCCTGTATTTTAACACCGCTAACACATGATTTAGTCAATTTATCCTTTTATTATATGTCCCACATGTACTTGGATATGATTGTAAAAGAGATCTTATATAATTTCCTCATACATTTTTCCCATCGGCCAACACATATGGCTCCATGTAATTTCAATTTTTACTCTTGTGACAACTTTAGCTTTGAAATGTCTTAAATCTTATGACAACTTTAAATTTGAAATGTCTTACGTTCATGTGTTAGAGTCTCTTTTATACGATCGTTACATTGTTGTCCAAACTACACTTCACATTCATATGTAGTCTCCATAATAAATACAATGCATTTACTTACAACTAAGTATTCTTTGTAACATTGATCTCACTTTCCCACATTGTACAAGGGCTGGCCCCCTTTTAAAACCAAGACTTTTACCCAAATATTGTTCTCACTTTCCCACTTTGCCTCTGGACGGAGCCAAGCATATCCATTAAGTTGTGCTTTCACAATTGAGATGACCATTCATATGACCAACCTATTTTAAGCATTTTCAATTTTGTCTTGTCGATATATATATAACTTTTTAATAATATATCTTGGATACTAATATTTATACCTGTTAGGTTTATAATAACAATTACAGAAAATGGAATAATATATTGTATTCCTATTTCAAGTGGTGGTTAAATATTGGACGGGATTGTTTAAGAGTTAATTAAAATAATCCAAAGTATAATGCTATAAACATAAAAGGATATAGTATCATTCCAAGAGATATAAAATAATGCTTTGCTTTGGATTTAAATTCAAATGGATATGACCAGCACGTCCCCACCAAGATGCAAATGGCCCAGCTAACACTGGATAGATTTATTGTACTTTAAACAAACGCTACTCTCCTCACGTAGTTCAGTCGTGGAATGATTGGATTCTTCAGAATCTTTAAACTCGAATGCTGGGTTTGGACGCATTATTTCATTTGGAGAAGACGATCAGCTAGAATCAAGCGGTGATGTTGTATTTTGAAATTATCTTTTCAGAGGAAGCTCTGTCATTTTGGACGAATGTGTAAAGTAAGGTTGGCCCATATGAAGCAAGTTGCGTATAATTTTGCACCATTGTGGAGAGGATAATTTGGAGCATTAGCGTAAGTTTGGCCCATATTGATGTCACATTTAAATTTCGATTGCTTGAATGGAACAAGTTGTATATTCAATTTTTATTATTTATAGCGTAAGTTTGACCCATCGCACAGAGGTCCCCCAACCTTCTGTATATGATATCTGTCCCTCCCATTCTTATAATTGGAGGGCTCAAAATTTGACACTTCAGAACGCGCAGGCAGAAAGCTGGAAGCTCAGGAACGACACAGTAGGTACCAATAACGACAATCGGAGGGCCCATAGCAAATCATGGGCTCCACAGCTGAGTGTTTCCTGGTACGAAGTCTATAAAACCTCGATAAAATCTCTGCGTATTTATTTGTCGCTTTGCCCTAACTCCTTTTCCCACTTCCTCGGGATTTATAAACCCTAATGTTGAGTCTGTAAATCATAACTTATCGGGATTTGTAGACCCGATTAAGAATAGCAAGTGTTTTATTAAATAGAGATTGCTTGTGCATCATATCAACGGTCAGATTTGAACGGTCATCTTCTTTCATTGTTGGGCTTCTTTGGTGGTCGGGACTTTTTTTTCCAATTTAGACTATTTGATAAAGAGTGGACACAACGTACAGAGTAGAGAGTGGGCAGAACAGAGAGCGGACAGTAAAAAATTAAGTTTAATTTATCAAATAAAATATCATGGTTTCAGGTAAATTGTTTTTTTCTTTAGTCAAGCAAAGCAAGTCAAAGAAAATATTCTATTAGAGGAGAACATACCAAATGTGGATAGCAAAATGCAATTGGTGGTTAGAAAATCACAGGTTCCACCTTCTGAAAAGATGGTTGAATCAAAAATCATTATAGCACCCATAGGTGCAGCACAAAACCAATTAGCTTAAGCATATGTACACACAAACCATCTTAATGGAAGAAACATTGGAGCATACAAAGTTAACGGAGCACAAGGATTTGTATAGCTAGTGAAGATAAGGATACCTTAGAAGGCCAGCCTAACATCACAACCAACTGTAGTGCCACAAGAAGTCATTTGCATCTAATATATGTAAATACAAAGCCGTATTGGAGATATTAAGACATCGGCAAGCTCAAGAAAGGATAATGGCTACAAAGAAACAAAAAATGAAAAATAAAAACAAAGGTGGTACAACCATGTAAGCCAAAACACATTGATCGTAGAGTGTAACCATTAGCCTTGCATACTTGGGAACAAAAAACACAACCAACACCTCAAATGGACCAAGAGAAACGTGTTGAAGATGATAAAAGAGTCAACATAGGAAGCAAAAAAAACACATAACATCAAAAAGACATCAATCATCAAGAAGGGATCCAAAATGGTGAGGAAATTTACAGCCCTACAACAACTCCACTCATTTGGTCACCAAAGCTCTATGTGTAAGAGCCAGATTTTGAAAGATAGACTAGAAGGTATGGAAGTAAGGGAGAAGATAAAATATATTAAATTTGAAAAGATATTAAATGACAAGTGAAGGCTGGAAGAGGACAACAACATGCTTAAAGTACAAGTGGCAAAACTTCAAAATCTTGTGAATATTAGACAACATGAATGGCAAGCCCTCAAACAAACCATTCACATTCCATTAAGTGGCAAGGTAGGGGAGATAAAGGAAAATGCAACAGAAATAAAAGAAGTCCAGGAAGCACTTTGTGGCATGGAAGCAAGAGAGAATGAGCTAAGAAATAAACTAGAAAGGGATAAAACATGGGTGCACATGGTAAAGGAACCAAGAGGTAAACAAAAGGAGTTGATAGAAAGCCAAGTTAAGCATCAATTGATAGGAAAAAGAGAATGTCATGGTAAACTATCAAATATCATTATCAAAGGGTTAAAAGACTATGGAGAACATGAGAATACAAATATCTTGATAAGAGACTTTCTTGTAGATCAACTACAATGGAAGGGGCATATCAAAAAAGCAAGTAGAATTGGTAAGCCAAGAGATGGTGGAAGAGATAGGCATATTCATGTCATATTGGTGAGCTTTGATGACAAAACAAAAATACTAAGAAATAGAGGAATGTTGAAAGGATCACATTATTACATAGATGAAAACTTAACTTTCATGCAACTAGAAGGGAGAAATAAGGAGTGGGAAAAGATGAAGGCAACAAGCAATGAAGTGAAATGGGAATACCTAATTAATGGGAAAGCCTATATTATAGCTCAAAAATATTGAAATAAATAGGTAATATACTGCCACGCCCTGGCCCATTCTCCCTCCTCGCCCCACCCCCGAGAACATCTCACAATGGTATGTTGGAATTGTAGAGGCTACCCTTAGAGAAGAGGACCCATAGCCAAGGATAGATATATAATTATTTTAGTTGAAACACATGAGCATGACGAGTGAACTACACTGAAGTTTGAAGGGTATGAGAAGGCAATAGTATGGAACAAAGCAACAAAGAATAACAAAGGCTATGAAGGCATAATAGTTGTAATAAATATTCAATGGGAAGAAATATCATAATTGAAAAATAAGATGAAAATAAATAGTATATATGGATTAAAATCATAGAAAATGACATAAACATTAGTATAGTTGCTTTTTATTTTGTGTCCACAAATTTTAAATTCTATAAGAAGTGTGATTTAGACCTGGAAGACACATACTCATACTTAAATAAGGACATCACAACATATAGTAATATTGGAAATATTTAGTTAATAGGGTACTTCAATGCAAGGAAAACCAACAAGCAAGCCAACATTCTAGGAAGTAATGTGGATCTAAACATAAATCCGCTTTGAATGGTAGAAAAAGAAAATCAGCAATGGAACATGACTTTAGATGATAGAAATGGGGTTATCATGCACTTTGGAGAAGTTTTATTAGGCTTATGTAGTATACATAACTTAATTATTTGCAATGGCATGAGAAAATGGGAAAAGTAAGGAAAATACGTGTGTAAGACACACAAGGGATAGAGTGTAATAGATTATATTATATGTTCACAAAATTCTATATGTAGAATTGAAGAGATATCAGTAAAATATTCTCTTGTAGATATTAAATTTGATCACAACTCATTTTTTTATGAAAATCCATTTGCAAAGAAACAAGTAGAAAGATTAACACATTGGGTTCATCCAAAGTAAGCCACCACCCAAAGAAAACATTATCTTAATAGAGGAAAATCAGCAAGCCTTTAGAGCAGCATTGGTTAACATGATGTAGGTAAGGGAATATAAGGGAGCTCAAAACAATGGTATAAATTATACAAAAAGCAAGAGGCTAATGAACATTATTCAAGATGCACTAAAAATGTGCAAGAGAATCAAAACTAAAAATAAATAAATAAATAGTTTTTTTGACAAACTCATGGTATGATGAAGAATGTAAGATAACTCAAATATCACTAAAATAACCAATAGGTAGAATAAATTCAAATAGGAAAGTATATGATCAAATGGTAAAGGCAAAAAATAAAGAGTATATTAGAACCTAGAGGATAAAACTGATTTAATTAGGAAAATGTGAACCAAAAAGATTTTTGAGGGAACTTCGCAAGGAGAAAAGGTAATTTGAAAATAACATAATAATAGGGAAGTGGTTAAGGTACTCAAAATAATTGTATGAGTTCAAAATTAAACAATTTACACCTCCCACAATTGGATTTAATATAGATATTTCATGAAAGAAGATAACATACAAGGTATTAAAAAGCAAGCAATGGGTACAACTCATGACATAGACAACTTATAAATAGAGATTTTAAGATGGGGAAGATATCATAGCACTTCAAATTAGATAAATTTTTAATGAGGTCATACAAAAAGGCTTTCTGATAAAATGGACAACCAACTTAACCATAACTCTATTTGAAAATTGAGATGTAAATAACCCCTCAAATTACTGAACTATCATGGTAAATCTACTCTTTATAAATCTATTTAGGAGTTTGATTGAATTTAAAATTAGTAGTTGAGTAGAGGAAAAGGGAAAAAGGGTAGAGGGAAAAGAAGGTTTCAGGTCCAAACATTCTACTATCGACCACTGTGTCATGCTTAAACACTTGGTAAAAAATATGTGGGATAAAAAGGGGATACATATTGTTTCTTCATTGACTTTGAAAAGGCATTTAACATAGTACCAAGGATCAAACTATGAATCATAATGGAAGAGATAGAGGTCTTAATAAACTACAGTGTAATAATTCACAGATTGTATGAGCAAGTCAAGGCTAAAATCAAAATTCAAGAAGGGTTATCCAAGTGTTTTGGGAGTGATATAGGTATCAAAAAACACTGCCCTCTATCACTGACCTTATTTGGGCTTTACATTGATAATATAGAGTATTGGATAAATAAATTTAGAGGGTAGGAGGTCCACTTGGCAACATATGTGGTGAAACTTTTACTTTATGATGATGATCTGATCATAATGGTAGAGATAATCTAAGATTTTCAATACCATGATTGAGCTCTAGAGTTATTTTTTAAATAAGTACGCATGTAGGTAAACATGAAAAAAAATAATTTATTATTTTCTCAATGAAAAGGAAGGAGTAACACCCTAATTTCTAGTTTTCAAAAGGGTATCTTGAGGTGGTGTCAGAATACAGGTATCTCAATCTCAACATTCACAACAAACTCAAATGGGATACTTACAGGATGAAAAGAATATAAGGTGGTTGGAGAGCTTTCTACGCACTTTAAAACCATTGTAATAATGTTGAGTTATTGGATTGAAATACCACCAAGGTCTTATTTGGATTTCTTGGCATACCGATAGTATCATGTGGTTGCGAGGTGTGGGCTAGTGGAACAACAAGTTTGAATTGGAGGCAAATTGAAAAGATTCTAAAAGCATCTAGTCACAAAAAATTTCAAAATCAAGAACTCAATGCCCTATGAAAATATTCTTTTAGAAATAAGTACTTTTCCCTTAGAGGCAACTACTATGACATGGCTATTAAGTTATTTGAAAAAATAGAAAGCATGAAGACTGACAAATGTTTAAGGGAAACAAAAGAATAAGAGATGCATAGGAGGATGAATATTTGAATGAAACAAAACCATAAATGGATAAATAGATGGGATATCAATATAACCTAATATCCAAATTGTAAAAAGATTAAAAAAAAATACATGAATGAAAATTTTGAAATGGTAATGTGGAGAAAAAGGATAAGAAATAAAAGATAACACTACATTTCAATGTTTAATCTGATTTATGAGCTTAATGAAAAAGCATATACGGGCTGAAATCAGTTGGATGGAAAAGATCCTCATTGCTCAACTAAGAATTGGTTCTCATAGTCTTTGGTGCAAGATAGGGAGATGAAAAAATCTTAAGGAGTAGTGGGACAAGAGGATTTGTATTTCTTTCACCACAAATGATGATTAAAATAGATAAGCACTTCATCCTTGAATGTTCTCAATACATATACATACAATCCAAATATGTGGAAACATTAAGAGTTATCTACATGGTAGATTTATTTGAGGAAAAAATATTTAAAAGGTTGGGGAAGATGTTAATCTAGTTCAACAAAAGATGGATTAATGTTCTGAAAGATACCTCATGTCTCTAGAATAGATGAATAATTGAAGCAATTGGTGGTCCCATATATCATTCGGTCTCATGGATGTAATTAAAACCATTTCATTTCATTTCATATTGATTTATTATGGATAATGGATTTAAAATATTTTATGAATGTGTTTACCTTATTTTGAGCTTTGAAAACTTCATTTAGATTCCCATTCTTATTTTTAGATTATTTGTAAAATATAGTTTTTATTCTTGTTTTATTTAGGGAGTAATATCTCAATTTTTTTGAATTACAAAGCACAGTTTTATTAATGATAAAAAAATCGTAAAATAATGATCATATAAAAATTGGGTGAAAGATATCATACCCTAAAATATACATCATATCAAGATAAAAAAACACCTTGAGAAAAAAAATTATATCAAAGCACCAAAATAAGGTTGTACAATAATTAAATTCATATTAAAAGTGTGGTTTGATAAAAATAAGTTACAACAATGAGAATGAACAAACATAAATACCAAGGCTATTAGGTAATAATGACGAACATGGTGGGTGGAGGAGGCAAGGGAGGGGAATATCAAGGCTATCCCCACAACCACTAGTACATGGAATATTTTCAAAATCTGGTACAAGCTCCCTCCCATCAATATGTTACTTTTATTTAGAATCCTCTATTTTCTAAGAGGGGGAATGACAAGAGCCAAGGGAGAAAAGTTGTCTTAGGGAGAATCACCTTAAGTATTACCACCAATATGTTCGAGATGTTCATACATGCCACTTCTATAAGGAGGCAAAGGTCATCAGGAAAGGGGATATGAGCTCATCCTACTCCTAGACCAATGATGATGATGATAAATAGAAACCCTAGCCCCAACCCTAAGATGGAGAATGACAATGTAGATAATCTATTGGCACTCCACTACTAACACATTGATTAATCCCATAATAGTCTAATAGAATCTAGAGGTGCTCCACCTCTAAGCACCTCCATAATACCTTAAGACCAATAGGGAATCGATCATGTTACCTATAAAATAATACATTTTTTATATATCTAAAGAAACCCTTTTCCAAGTAAATAATTATATAAGAAAAAGTTGAAAAAGGCTATGATCGATTTCCACATTGATTAAACATTTACAAAAGACCATTAAAGGTGTTTAAAGGTTTTGGCTAATTGATAAGCAAGACAAGTGGGATTTGAAACCCCAATGTGTTTGAGGTGGTTTCCAGCTAGTAGGCCGTATATGAGAATGCACAAGAAAAAAATAGCTATCTTGAGCTCAATGTGGGACTCTTAAATATTGGAAAACCTTCTAGCCCAGATCATATCTAGAGACCTTAAATTTCACCAGCAGTTGAGGGTTTCAATTTGAATATGTTGAGGGACAATAAGATTATACCAAATATATTTATATTGATAGAAAGGGGTGGTCATGGTCCAATGATAGTTTTTTCACCATGGGACTCTAGACAAAAATCTGATCTTGTGAATACAAACATTAAGTAGGGAAATTTGAATTTTAGAAATAGACTTTGCATCCTTAGCTTTGAGTATGTATTTAATTCTAAGTATATCCCATGAGATCCACCCTTGATAAACCTTGCATAAGATGTCACTAATAGTCCTAATTCCATTTTTGAAAAGTCTAAGACTCTTAATCTAGGAAACCATGGAAAAGAGGACATCGTGAAAATTAAGAATGAGAGACCACTAGAGAGAATGATAATTAAGAGAAAGTCCATTCATGAAACTTTACATAGTTTATGGAAATAAACCATGGACTTTCTTATTAGAAAACATGTATCCAAAGGAAATAGTAAACCATATTATATCAAAAAGAAAAATAGACCAATCTTTCACATATTACCACACATAACAACTATGGACACAAAAAGAAAACATGTTCAATAGTTTCAAGTTCACCACATAGAGTAAAAAAAAGTTTGTGTAGTCATATAAAATGTGAAAATTGGTAACTTGAGTGTGGCTAATGACACCTAACCCTTAAGTCCCTCTTGCTTTCTCTCATGACCATCATAGACATCTTTTCACTAATTCCCAATCATCTATAGCCTTCCAGACTTGATCCCAGCTGAGCCAGACTCTTCTTTTCATGACAAATCCATCCTCCTAGGTCTTGTTTACATAGGACAATAGTGCCACACTAGGACTATAGCATTGGTTCCACTCCTATCCACTTTTGACACTCTTGTCCAAGTCTAATTTTGGCCCCAATGGTCAATTTATTCTAGCTCCCCATCTTTCTCCTTGTTAGCCTAATGCAATTACATTCAACCAATGACTAATAGATCCTTATAAAATTCCATTCAAAGATCATTTGGAAAGGGTAGGCAATTATCACTAAGCAAGAAAGACTACTCAAGAAATCTTCCCTATTCTTTGCATACAGCCAACGAACATACTTACAAGATTATTTAAATCCTCACACTAGTCCCTAGCCACATCAAGTACATCTAGTTTAGAATTATTCACATTCATACACACAATTGTGCAAAGCACACCAAGTGGGAGAACTACATATGGTTTGATCCCTCTTTGGAGTATTGGTATGTAGGCATCATGCCCACATAAGGGGTGTGGATCCATGTGCAATGAATCTTACACACACTAACCCTCCCTCCTCTCTCTCAAAATTGGTCAAAGCACTATGGAACATAGGGTTTGAAAAAAAAATTGCTCTATAGGGAGCTCTATAGATTTCCATCCACTAAAACTTTGTAGATAGGGTCACACAGACATAGCAAATAAAACCCAAAAAGCTCATATCCTCAGGATAATAGAAGCAAAGATGGACTACAACACTGGTGCTAATCATGTCTAATTTTGGTGCTCTTATCCAATCATAAAATGAAGTTCAGATCTCATTTTGTGATAGTGTCCTAGTCCTACATAGTAAATTCCAGCCTCTATCTCAATCAGATCAATTAGTTTTTAGTTAAGTCTTGTTTTCTTCCCCTTATTAATATTTTTAGAAAAGTTCAAATTGCAATCAAATTTCACAAATTAGTAGCTTAATAATTACATATTTATTTACTGATTTTACTTCTTGGATCCTTTAACTAAATTAAGAATAATACACCAATATTCCCAAAATTGTTAAATCTTTTGGTGAACCCGATGTACTTCATTTGCACATAAAAACATTAGAAGACCTAGGGTAAATTTCCTACTTATTTTTCCTATATTTTTCTAATTTTTTACCTACATCATAAAATTATAAATTAGCATTAACTTTTAAAATTTCATAGTTATTTTAAAATAATTCTTTTTGAAACCCTAGTTGCTTGTACTAGGTCCTAGTAATTTTCTAATAATTTTTTGATTTTTTAATAGCATATTTTAATCATAAAATCAATTCAAATTTCAAAATTCAATAGTAATTTTCAAAAACATTTATTTTTCAAAACCCCAGTTGCATCTACTAGATCTAGTTAAATCATAATTTTTTTAATAAAATTCTAATTTTTTACTTACATATATAACTCAAAAATTCACTTTCAATTTTAAAATTTCATAGTAAATTATTCAAATAATTATCTGTCAAACCGTAGTTGCATATACTATGTCCCATTACTTCTTGAGGTATCACTTTACATTTTTTTGCATTTTGTATCCTTTTTATGCAATTTTTAATTAGCTATTTTTAAGACTTTACATTTACTATATTCAATACTTTCATTTTCTATCACTTTTTCTATTACATATTATTGCAAAAAATTCAGTCAAATCTAAAAAAAAATCCTACTTTAACAATGGCCCAATATACCAATTTTGATGAAACCAATAAAAATTAACTTTAAGAACTCTTAACTAAATAGCATGACATGCAAGGTGACATGCATAAAATACTACAAGAATAACAATAAAGAGTGAACAATGGTCAATATTCCCAAACCATAGAGCAACTAGTTACAAATGACACTATGGGGGAAACTATCTTAACAACTGCCTATAGAAGCCCAACCTACCTCTATACCACCAGCTACAGCTACTACATCTTTGTCTCTTGATGTTATATCATTTCTACAAGAGATAAAATATCTTCAATCCAAGGTGTTAAATCTTGAGCAAGGTGCCTCTAGACTTACATAGTCCTTAGAATCTTTTGCTCTATTGCATACACCATTGTCATGTCACATTGCTTCTACACCTTTGCCACAAGGTTTTGTTCAACCTAAGCTTACTCTATATGATAGCAAGGGTGATCTAGAGACACATTTGAGAACCTTTCACATAATATGTTTGGACTATGTAACCAATGACTGGCTCCTTACCAAGTTATTTCTATGAAGCCTAAAGGATTATGATTTACAATGGTTCTATAGTCTACCGAATCAGTCAGTCAATGCATTCAATCCTTTAGTTAACATGTTCCTAGATCATTTCAGCATTAACATCCCTGATAAGTTTTCATATGCCTAGGTTGTAAAATAAAAACAAAGGTCAAATGAGCATCTCATAGATTATGTTCTCTGATATAAGACTATTTTGGTGAATATGACTAGCCTCACGGATGATCAAGAGTTGCAAGATCTCTTCAAACTGAGTCTTCAACCAGCTTTGTATAAACTAATCATGTTCAAAAGATTCTCTTCCTTCACCGAATTGTGTCATTCACTAAAGGAACAAGAATTCAGAGTAATTTCATTAGGAAAACTCAAGTGAATAAGTATCTCAAACACAACAAATAAGAGAAACAACAAAGTCACATACAAAGACAAGGTCAATGATAACAAGAGTTCGATTCAATTGACAATTAATACATATTTTGAGCCCCCTCAATGAGTGGTTTTATCAACACCTCCTTAATGAACCTTTACCAATTTACCAATTTCTCTAGCCAAAGTTTTACAGTAGTTATTGGAATGTAACATCATATCTCTCCCTCCTATTCGATAAGTTGACCCACAAAAACCTCTTCCATGGAGATATGATCAACATGCATTTTACAAGTTTTAAAGGGAACCAAGCCATACAACAAATAGATGCATCAATTTGAGACACAAGATACAAGATTTGATAGATGGAAATCATATTGATCATAACACTTCATTTGAGCCTCCTTAGGTAAAACAAACATAGGATAAATATTTAAAAATCTTCTCAGATCCCTTTTTATAGAATTATAAAAAAGAGACAGGGGACACATCAGGGGTTCACTATGCATATCATGCACATCTACCACTAGATACATATAGGGCACCTTCAATTAAGATGCATCCTTTGAGTAACATGATTGGTGTATATAATTCTAGAGTTTTAGCTAGACCTTCCATCTCCTTCTCAGAGTAGGAGATCATCGAGGATGATTCAAATTATCATACACTCTTTATTAGATCTTACATTCATAATCATCCTATTCATAGTGTTTTCATAGATAATGGATCCAGTGTGAACATGAGCACTATGACATTATTACATCATTTGGGATATTCTAATCATGATATTAACCCAACAAACATAGTTATCATCAAATTCAATGGGCACATACAGAGTTCATTGGGCGAGTTTTTAATTCCTTTACAGGTTAGTCAAACACATGTGGCCACATCATTCACTATAGTTCCCAGTGTAGGATTTTTGATATGTTACTTGGTCGAACCATGCATCCAAAATGTCTAAGTTCCATGAGTTACCACTCTCCACTTCATAACCATCTTCTACTTTGTAGTCACTAGTTTCAATTATATCAACATCTCACTAGTATATATAACTTGTGTATTTCTTAGCATATATCTAATTTTGTACTAACATGTCTTACATACCTTCCCTCTTGTTTTGATTAGTTAGATGTGATTGTATTTCTAGTTATTACATACTTTCTTTTCTTGCTTAGCATATTTTGATGTGATTACATTTATCAATTCCTATTTGTCTCATGTATGTGCCTTAGGACATTTGCCGATGTCCTTTACCTCTATTCATGTGTGTGCCTTTTGAAATTTGCCAATGTCCCTTGCCTATACTCTTTTATGTGATTGTGGCTTCCACATTAGCTTTGCTTATTTCAATTGTATGTGTCTATGGCATTTGAACATGCCTTGTATGCTTGCCTTCCAATTTGAGTGACATGTGCCCATGTCCTTTATTTACTTGGCCCCTTGGCCACCCTTGTAAGCTTATTTATTTTTACCTTGTATGCTTGTTGCTTGTTTTCTTCTCATTATTTGTAATTCCATGATCCACATCATGCATTTATCTTGATTTCTTGGATGCCATGATGGACATCATGTTCTATCCCTCCATAACAACTAACAATTAATAACTAAAAACTAACACTTCCTACTCTAGTTCAATATATTACACATAATATTACATTGTTATATCTAACTAGGCATACCCCTATTGATATAACAATCTCTCATTACAAACCATGTTATATATTGAGATATCTTGTTGATTATCATTGATATATCATGTATCTTTGTAGCATAACACACTTATATGGCTCTTTCTTTTAAGGGTAATCATTGTACAGTTTTCATTCCTACCCTCAAAAGAGGAGGCAATAAATAGGGGTTTTGTCATAGGGATTAGAGTTCCTAACAGTAAAAAATCTAGCATTCAGCACACCTAAAACAACATCCAAACATCAAAATAGTTAGAATAGACCAAGAAGATAATGAGAATATCAAAAAATTTACTAGATTTTGTCTAGAAAAATACCACCCAACCTGGACTATAGTGTTGGTACCACTAGTGTCCACTTTTGGTGATCTTGTCCAAATAGAAAAAATATAGACTTTCTAGAAGCAGGGAAAAAAGTAGGTTCAGCTACAATTTTGCACAACTAAAACAATTTAGAATCAATAGTTTTTAGTACACTTTTACTTAGAGAATCTAGATATAGGGGGCATCATGCATGACATGATGGCTCTCACTTATAGTTTTAGATATGATAGTTAATATGACTTCTAGATCAAAATCCATGTTTTAGACACCAGTGATTGGGGGTAATGTGCATGGCACATTTATTTCTTTTCTTTTCAATTTCAGCATTACCCAAGCATTCTTAGTAGGTGTGTTCCTTATTCCATCTATAAGTAGTTGGCATCATTTTGGAATAGATTTCATACAAGCCTAACTTCCACATTATTGAGTTCCTAAGTGGCTTTTATATAAGCCTAGTGCACTAGTTTCAAAGTGGCTTTCATACAAGCCTAATCTCCATCTTTTGGAGTGGCCAAGAGTGGCCTAGGTTACAGTGTATATTCATCTATCCACAACAAAATTGTTAGATCATAGTAAATTCATGGGATTCAAGAGCCATCTCAAATGACACACATTTCATACTAGTATTAGTTCATAGCTTTACTTCATGGGGCAACAATAGAGCCAAAGGACTAGTTAACCTTTGTATTCTTGAGCCACCTATTCAAATGGATTAGACACACAATCCAAACATTGATTAGCACATGTATGACCACCTGGCTTCACTTATTAGGTGATGATAGAGCCAAAGGGCCAACCTTTGCACTATTGAGCCACTCTCAGGGAATTGAGCATTTAGCTTCGTTCACGATATTACTCTTGGTACAACATCATCCAATATTACTCAGCATCACAAAAGGTTTTGTATTGGTCCACATACTTGTTGAGGTGTGTTCATTCCTTTCTCTTCCTCTTTATCTCATCCAACTTTATACATTTTTATTTTAGATATAGTGTATCTAAAAAGAATTGATCTACTCTTTATTTCTCTTACAGATTCATAGTTTACATCATGCTCTTTCTTTGCACACCCAGCATCACACAGCTTCATGAGCTTCACCCTTTCAGGTAAGTTTAGGTGCATTTTCTATTTTTTATTTATCCTAGTATTTCACTTTGCTACATCATTAAAATAAAAGGGAGGGAAAATCTAGTCATATAAAATGTGAAAATTGGTAACTTGAGTGTGGCTAATGATAGCCAACCCTTATGTCTCTCTTTATTTCTCTCATGACCCTCATAGGCATCTATTAACTGATTCCCAATCATCTGTAGCCTTCCAGACTTGATTCTAATTGAGAAAAACTCTTTTTTCCATGACAGATCCATCCCCACAAGTCTCATTTGCTCAAGATAATATCACCACCTAGGACTATAGCATCAGTGCCACTTCTATCTGTGTTTAATTCTCTTATCCAAGTCCATTTTTGGCCTCAATGTTCAATTTATTTTGGTTCACCATCATTTTCCTTGTCATCCTAATGTGAGTACATTCAACCGATAAACAATAGATCCTTATAAAATTCCATTCAAAGATAATTTGGAAAGGGTTGGTAATTACCACTAAGAAAGCAAGAATACTCAATAAATCTTCCCTATTCTCTACATACAGCTAGCCAATACACTCAAAATATTATTCAAATCCTCAGACTAGTCCCTAGCCACCTCAAACACGTCTAGTTTAGCATTCTACATCTTCATACACATAATTGAAAAAATAACATCAAGTGGGAGAAATACATATGGCTTGATCCCTCTTTGAAGTATTGGTATGTAGGTAGCAAACCCACATAAGGGGTAGTATTTAGATTAGATAGAGGAAGTGAATATATGTCTAATGAATTTCAAAAAAAATGTAGATATTATGACATTAAAAGACAATTGACTACAAGGTACACACCATAGTAGAATGGTGTAGCAGAAAGTAAGAACAAAAGAATCATGTAGATGGCTAGAAGCATGTTCAAGGCTAAACATTTATCAAATGAATATTGGGTAGAAGCAATATCATTTTTAGTATATACTCTTAATATAATCCCAATAAAGAGTGTTAAGGATCGAATTCCACAAGAATCTTTGAGTGGTAAGAAGCACAATGTTTATCATTTCATAATTTTTTTTGTATTGCATACTCTCTTATACCATCTGAATTAAGAAGAAAACTTGATGATAGAAGTGAGAAAATCATTTTTATTGGGTTAATGAAGAATCAAAAGCTTATAAGTTGTATAACCCCATTTCAAGGAAATTGATTATTAGTAGAGATATAGAATTTAAGGAAGAAAAAGCTTGGGATGGAAGCATTGATAGAACAATCACAATTGGAGTAGTAATACCTTAGAATGAAGAAGAACCTAAAAGAAAAAATTTCCAAGATGATCAATCAAATCCACAAGAAAGAACAAGCACTCCAACAAGAACTCAAAGGAACCTAGTACAAGGTGAATCATCTGGTCATGCATATCATCCTATTCCCAATTCTCAAGTAAGTGATGAATCAGATCCTTCTCTTTCCTCATTCAGAGAAAAATATAAAGTTAATAAAATGATAATTTTGAAAGAGATATATAATAAAAGTGAAGATAATTTGGATTTATGCTCAAATTTTGCTTTATTCTTTCATGATCCTATGAATTTTGAAGAAGAGGTTAAGGAGGAGCATTGGATCAAAGCTATGGATAAAAATATGGATTCCATTGAAAGAAATCACACATGGGAGCTAATTGATCTACCTAAAGTTAAGGATTGTATTGGAGTTAAATAGGTTTACAAAACCAAATTTAATACAAAAGGTGATATTCAAAAATATAAGGCAAGGTTAGTACCAAAATGTTTTGTACAATATTATAGAATTGATTATAATGACATATTTCCTCTAGTTGCTAGACTTGATACAGTTAGAATAGTTTTAACAATAACTACACAAAATAATTGGAAAGTTTTTCAAATGAATGTGAAATCATTTTTTTTGAATGGTTGTCTAGAAGAAGTGTATGTGAAACAACCACCAGGTTATGAAGTGCATGGACACCAAAACATGGTCTAGAAATTGAAGAAGGCTCTCTATGGACTCAAGCAAGCACCAAAAGCATGGTATAACAATATTGATTCATACATGCAAAGTAATAGATTCAATATAAGCAAGACTGAGCACATATTGTACATAAATATCAATAAATAAGGTAAGATTTTGATAGTGTGTTTAAATGTTGATGATTTAATTTTCATTGAAAATTTATCTGTAGATGCAATTAAATAAGTAATGAATAAAAAGTTTGAGATGATAGATTTGAGTTTGATGAAAGATATTTTCAGCATTGATGTTTTTAAATCAAATAAATGAATTTTAATTAGTCAGTCTAAATATGCAAAAGATATGTTGAACAAGTTTAGAATGTTGAATTGTAAGCCAATATCTACATCAGTTGCAACATGCACTAAAGTTGGTAATGAAGACAAAGGACCGAATATTGATTCTAAAATCTTCAAAAGGTTAATTGAAATTTTGATGTATCTTATAGCTATAAGAAAAGATATCATGTATGGGGTTTTTCTAATCTCAAGATTCATGGAGTCACCAAAGACTCACATTAGCAAGTGGGAAAGAGAATATTAAGATATGTGGTAGGAACAATAGGGTATGAAATCTTGTATTCTAAAACTAATGGTTTTTATTTGAATGGTTATACTAACACTAATTTTTTAAGTAGCATTGATGATAGAAAGAGTACTTTTAGATATCTTTCATTGTGGGATAGGTGTAGTCTCATGGGCATCAAAGAATCAATCCATAGTGACTCTTTCATCAAGTGATGTAGAATATGTAGTAGTTACATCAACAACATGTCAAGTAATTTGGATGAGAAAAGTTTTGATAGATTTATTACAAGATCAGGTGGAGCCAACAACAATCTTTTGTGATAATAAATCAGTAATTGCATTATCAAAGAATCATGTTTTCACAAGAGGATCAAGCATATTGATACTCCATAACATTTTATCATAGATTTGGTGAATTATGATGAAATTCAATAGAAATTTT
>JARHVA010003872.1:605000-625000 GCA_037957365.1 Torreya grandis | reverse complement strand
TTAGCGTATCATTTATGAAATTGAGTTTTCAATCCCAGTTAATTTATTTGTTTAGTTAGTAAACTTTTAGTAGTAAAGTAGAACCAATTTGACATAGTGGCATATGGACTTAGTCTAGTCATGTGTATAATATACTCTTGATAGTAGAAATAATTGGGTCTCTACATCCGTGAGCTGCATCTCTAAACAACTTTTTAATTACTTACTTTAATATCATATTGTCTAATTTTTATTTATGTGATTAATTATTTAGTCATTTTTTTGTGTGATTAATTATTTAGTCATTTTTATTTGTGTGACTAATTATTTAGTTGTGTTTTTTACCTAATAATTGAATTAATCATTTATTTAATCATTTATAACTATGTTGTAAAAAATTTAATAAAATTTAGTTACTTTTAGTTGTCATGACTAAAATTTTTAGTCACGTAGTCATTTATTTGTCAAATTTTACTAGTGCAATACATAGAATTAAATCTTGTAAATAATAATATAAAATGAGTTGAACATAGACAATTATTCTAAACACTGATAATAATATTTTGTTCTCCTTGTTTTGATTAATAATCATTTGAACATAATATAAATATATGACTTCTAATTTATATGATAAGAGATTCTCAAATCTCTACAAAATCTCAATCCACTAACCAAATACCTTACTCATACAACAATATAATATGCTAAATTAATATCATAATATTGTTATATAATAACATTTCAATTAACCAATTACTAATTAATAAATTTATTACTATTTACCTCTCAGTAAATATCAACTTGTAAATACTCAAACTCACACAATGTGAAAGCTAATCCCAATATTACTCCAATAGTTTTTACATGGTATAATATATCTCATTTTTTGACTATAACTTGACATCTTCATGTGTTCATGATCTTCTCTGCATACATGTGTCATCACAAATATCTTCCTTCACACTCATCTTCAATTAGTTTTTAAGATTCATTAATAACCTTTTAAAATAGTTTCATAGGCTCACCAATAACCTTACAAAATGGTTTTGATAGATTCACCATTAACCTTACAAAATTATTTTCTTATGTTCACTACTAACCTTATAAAATAATATTTACAGATTTATCACTAAATTTTTATCATGACTGCTATAATGCTTTTTAGATCTACATTTTCTAATGTAAGTATACAAAATAGATTGCATAGAAATATCATTCACAAGTGAACATGTAGAATTGTTCTTATTTTTTATACATACTAAAAAATAAATATAACTACCACACCACACTGAAAAAAATATACACCACACTAAATATCATCAAAACATTATGGGTCCCATCATTGGTTACTAACAAGAGCATTTAAAAATATCTTTCCTTCATGTATCCTCTAACCTCTAGTTGATGAAACTACTCACTCAAAAATTGGAAAAAATAGTGATAACTTTGGTGCCTTCATGATATCTTAAACCCTAACTTACATTGTACCATTTAACTTACATTGAACCCTAAGCCATAAGTCCTAAACCCCAAACCCTTTAAATTATAGACCCTAAACCCATAAATTTATCCCCAATTAACATCTTATATATATATATATATATATATATATATATATATATATATATATATATATATATATATATATATATATGCTCACAAGAATGAACTTGTTTAAAATTACATCACTCAATTACCATAATTGACTTTATAGGCTCAATATGTGATGATGTGGGGGATAATTGATCCCAAATTCACATTCTTTACTCATAAATATAGGTTTATGGCTCCCAAATTTTCCCTAATTACCTACACAATTGTATAAATATACTCTAAAACTTATACCCTAAGTCATAATCCTTAAAGTTCCTAATCCCTAAATAGTAAACCATAAATATAAACTCTTTAAACCTTGAACCAATAATTATAGCCTAAATTAACATCATTTATGGACTAAGAATTAAGTTCACAAGGCTCAATTTGATCTCAATCACATGACTGATTATTGCATTTAACTAATTCAGTCAATTCACGTGATACCTTAAACACTATACCCTAAATTATAAACCATAACTTTTCCCTATTTACCAATTGATTTATTCCTAATTAACATATTTTTTAGTAATAATTAGGTTCACATGGCATAGAGTAATTATACAAATTAATATACATGTCCTTAACCCTAAACCCCATGCCCTAATCCTTAATCCCTGAAACATAAATTATAAGCCCGATGCCTTAATACCCACTACATGCCACAAGCATACATGCCTTATGATATAACTAATTTTATAATGGGATGTCATAAAATTTACTTTTTAAACATATGGCTAAAGCCTTTAGAACTTACCAATCTAATATTTAACCCTATGTACCCTAAACCTAAGACCTAAACACTATACCTTAAATTGTAAACCATAAACTTTCCCTATTTACCAATCGATTTAGTCCCAATTAACATCTTTTGTAATGAAAATTATGTTTACACATGGCATATAGAGATTAAACCTTATATACACCCTAAAACCTAAACCCTATATGCCCTAATCCCTAATCCCTAAACCTAAAACATAAATTGTAATCCCTAACCCATAAACCTTAAGCACTAATGCCTTAATCTTTAATCCATAATCCCTTATCTATATTAAGTATAATGTGATCACATTATTTAATAGTATGATCACGTTATTATAAACATAGGAAACACTTAGTTCTCATTGCTAATTACCAACCCCAAATCTTGCATTGATAATAACATGATCGTGTTATTACATAACGCAATCATGTTATTGTCGATATAAGCTTCTCAATGGGTTGGATGGGCTAGAACCTTATAGAACACATAACGTGATCACACTATATAACACAATCATATTATTATTATTTTAGATTAATCTCACTTATCAATGACTATTTTTAACCCAAATCAAGACTTTTATCCCAAAAAACATTCTCTATGTACCTATGTACTTGACCCCACCTTCAAAAAGTTGTTAATCATCCCTTTTGATGGGTTTCAGATCACGATCAAAGAGGAAGAGGAAGTTGTTGAAGAAAAAAACACTAGAGGAATTAGAATATTTGAGAGAGAAACACAAGCTATAAATTCAAAAACTTCATGGTAAACAAGGTACAAACCCTAAGCATGATGAACCAAATACCATAGATAATGATCCAATTGATGATAATAAATTAAACAATGATAAATTTGAAATTAACTATAATGAAATGAATAATAATGAAATTTATCATAATAAAATTAATATAATGAACTAGTTAATGTTCGAAGTTCACATTCAAAGTTCCAAGTTTTTTATTTTGTTGATGATGAGTCAATGTATAATGACTCACCCCCCCCCATGAATGAATAAAATTTTATGGAAATAGATTATGATGAAAGTAACCATGAATAAATTTTCATGGAAATATATAATTAATAAATTAATAATGAATAAAATGTCATTCCACCTCTAAACAATGAAAGTAATAACAGTTATGAAAAACCCTCTTAACAAATTCCACCATTAACAATACCTCCAAGAATTGTGCATATAAAATATAATACTTAATTTAAGTTGATGAAAATATTTTAAAATCAATGAATAATAAAATTCCTAATCACCATTCAATAAGACTGGCTCAATAAATTTGAGATAATTTCTTTCATAATTTGGACTATGATAATCAAAGATGTCAATTATTTGTTTCATTGATAAAATTGATTAAGATGAGACCTATAATGTACACATTAGGACTAAGAACATCTAACATAGATGATGAAAATAATGAAATTATTAAAAATCTACATGATACATATCATATTATAGACCCAAAATCACACAAAAAAGATTGTAATGTTTCTAGACATATACTTACAACTTGTGGAGTAAGTGACAAAACATGGAATAAATGAATGGTTTCAAAAACAAGCTGAACACTTAATTTAAATAGAAAAACAATAATGAAATCAATTTAAAGATGTGAAAGACTTAATGAACCTAATACCAATGAGCTTTGGGAATTCTCAGATAGACTTCCACAAAAGGTCAAGGCTATAGCCAATACTCTCAAAGAGCTACTTGTTGAATTTTGGAATGACAATACAAGAGTTTAGCCTAATGCAAGAGATGTTTTGGAAAGAAGGGTTGGTTCTCATAACAATGAACTGCATACAAAAAAATTATTAGATATGATTCAAACATAATTATACTCTAAATTTTTGGAAAAATATCCACATATTTCTATTTATCAAAGATATTTTAAGATGGCAAAACATTTTTATGTTAAAATAAATCATGCATGCAACACTTGTTGTTGTAGGTAACATGTTGAATTTTCAATGCACTATGATATATTTTACCATATTCATTGTACTTTTCATACTAATATTTTGCATAAGTGTGGCATTTAATTTACACTAAAATCACCCAGGGAATTTATTCCAACTATCTTCTGCAAAGGAGAGGATGGGAAATTATCATTAAATCATGTTTAAATGAAAATTGCAGCATTTGTGGTGGATTGTCAAATTTAAAAAATATAACCACGAGGAGATTACAAGTGCAATTAGATAAGAATTAGTTGGTTTAGGAAAATATAAATCTTTGACTTATCAATTAAAATATGGTAAAGAATCTAAAAGGTGTGAGCTTGTTATAAAAAAACATACCTATTTTTAAATTTTTGGTCAATTTTAAGGAGAAAATTGCTTATGACTATACAAGGCACACACAGAGGGATAAATGGTTGGATAAACATTTCAAGATATGCAAGTATACACTCCCACTTGGTTACATTATTTTAGTATTTGAATTTTCTAAGAATTACACATTTCAACCCCAAATGGAAGTTCAATCATAGTATTACAACTCATCACAAGTTGGAGGTGTTAGTGATTTATGAGTCAATCATTTCATTCTATTCTTTAAAAAATTTAATAACCTCACTTTATATTTAAAACCTACTAAATATATTGTACATACATCTTTAGACTCTCAAAATAGTCTAATTTTATACAAGTTAGTTCTATCAATTACGGTTATTATCACCAGTTGATAATGACTTGTGCTAGTTGAAACCCAATCACTCCCATCAAGGACTATTTTATAAAATAAAACCCACCCTTAGGGTCAGTACATAATCTGAGTGTGTTAGTGGCAAGATGAATGATTCAAATGGACCCATATATAAACAAATCAAAATTTAATTCAAAATAGACATTGCACTTATTTATTGCACATCTATGCATTGTTGGACATGAATAAAATCTAACCTATTCTTATTAGTTTATAAACATATTAATAGGATCAATCACAAGCAAATTCTAAAGCACTAAAATTCTAAGTCTAAATAACAATTATCAAGTATCAAGATCATTCATTAGCTACATATAGATAGTGAAAGAATATAATTTCACAATCACACTAGGTGGGAGAACTATGTATGGTTTCATTTTCCTCCTTGGAGTATTGGATATATAAGAAATAGGTAATCATCAGGTGGGGTGGTTGGGGTCTTCTCAGATAATTGCACTTCATCCATTTTTATAGATTTCTATCCCCCACAAGCACATCTAAATTTTGTAAGGCAAAGGAGTTTGATTTATCCATTTATATGCATCATTAAAGTTTAGGCTCATAGAAACAAAGAAAGAAAATATACTCATAGAATATTATACAATCAATATGCCTAACTTCTTGAAAGTCTATACTAACTATAAATTTATTATTGGCCAATGCTACTAACCTTATCCTATGGAACCAACCCATCATAGACAAAAAAAAATAGTTCTAAATTTGGATAGTCACCAAGTATACTTATCCCTAACTTTAAATTCCAAAACATAGTCACATTTAGAAAAGAAACTAATAACGCTAAGTATCACGATCTCTTTCATAATTTCCATATTTAGTATATGCCCTTACCAAATTAGGAAAATAAACTATTAGACATTTATATTTAGATGTATGATTGAATGTTATATCTTACTCTCTGAATTACGTTTCAAAGTTATATTTTAGTTAGATTAATCTTTATCATTAATCCACATTAGGATTAAACAAATAGATAAACAAGATTTTTTATAGACCTTTGACATTATAGTGATTACAAACTATTTAATCAATTCTCCAAACATTACAGATTTCATAAAAATATTAATGAAATAAACACAAAATAATAAGCTCAAAACATAAATTTACCCTATTCAATTTGTAACTTTGTTTAAGATATATCTCAAAGTAAGATAAAAGAGAAATTTAGAACATTTACTCTTGATTGTGAATTTTTTTAGCTATTTGACTAGTCAATACATGATCATAAAGGTACCAGATGATGATATGTATTTGATGTCATGATCCACTTGGCCACCCTCATAGTTTTTTTATAGAGTTCATAAGATAGTATCTAATAATCCTATAAATACACTTCTACCATGGAAATAAATACATTTGTCAACCCTCTGAGTATCAACCCAAAATTCCATTATAATTTTTGTGGCCCATTTGACTTTTTCACTTTTATATTTGAGTGGTCATGGAGTCTCTCTATATTATTTATGGTCATGTGAAGAGTAATACACATTAAAACATATTGTGTCCAATTGTATTTGGGCCATCCAATCATAATATGAAAAATACCCATAAGGTCAAATTTACACATAACCCAACTATATAAAAGTGATTACCATAGATAATTTTTAGAATAAACCCCTAAATCTTAATGTAAAATCCTATCAAATCCTAGAGTTCAGGTATAATTCCACTGGTGAATCTTTGGCAAAATCATCATGTAGGTATATATTGAATGGTGATTTTTATGATCTCTTTAAAAAAAATTAAATATCAAGTTAAAATCATATTCAAATCAATAAATAATGGGAAAAAAAACCATAGTTAAACCCCTTTCCCCAAACATAGTCATGGATAAATTATGCTTGAGGTGGAATAACGATTATGATCAATGGATACCCAAAGTTTTTAAAAACATCTATTTCACTTTACCCTATGAAATTGGGGGAAGTTCATCCATTTCAAACACTTGCTTGAATGAATAAATCTAGGTAATGAGGACATCAGAAATAACACAAATAAGAACAACTATAGACCCATCTCAAACTTAAACCTTAAGTAGGTGTGTGCAACTTTGAAAAATGTCATTACCACATCAATGCCCAAACACACATTCACAATATTTTTGAGGTCTTATTGATTTTGTTACTAAATAAAAAATCCCAAACAAATGCAAATATCTTACTGATCTCATTACTAAATAAAAAATCACATGTGATAACCAAATTATGTCTAATATTAAGGGTTTTGATATAATATAAAATATATATTTTCACACTACGAGTAAATATTTGATGTTAAAAATAGCATGGAAATAGTTCAAATCCATTAAAAGATAGGCAAAATTCATTAAAAGTGTGAAACCATTTATAAATATGTAGGGATTGTATGTATTAAATGGATTGTACTTCATTTTTGGTTGCTGAGACTCCTCCTTGGCCTCCTCTTTCAACTACTACTTACTTCATAATTACCATGACCACAAAGGAATAAAACTTAGATAGAAATGAAATTATATGAATTTAGGTTTTAGGGTTTCATATTTCTAGAGTTTTAACCAATTTGAAAACTTATGTAGATCTAATTTATAAGAGGTAATTTGTGTTAATTAAAAAACCAATGGCTAAAGAGGTTAGAGGATGAGAAGTCTAAATTAGAGATCTTATTTATGGTTTCTTCTTTTTAACAATTAAATTTGTTTTTTTAATGATTAGAACTTTTATTTATTTTTAAGGACCAAATTTGATATCCATATGACTTATATAAATTAAGTAAGGACATTTTTAAGTCTCTCAAAATACCAACCATATACTATAATTAAACTAATTATAGAAACAATTATCATATTAGATTAGAGTATAGAGTGTAAACCGACTATGGGGCCATAGGGAAAGACAACTATGAAAAGTGAGGATGACATAACTGAAAAATTTACAAAAAAAAATATTCATAGTTTTAAAATTATAAACTATATAATAAGGTCTATAAAAATGTCTTTACCATATGTGTAATCTATAAAAAAAAATTAAATATTTTTTTATTTCAATTAACAAGCCATGCCAACCAAAATATAATTATTACCTTAAAAATTTAAAAAAATATAGTATGAAAACCTCTCTATAATTTCTATGGTTGGATGTGTTTTCAAAACATGAGCTTCATAGTTGATTCATCTGTATCTTATTTATTAGGGTTGTATACAAGAGTTGTGAAGGCTACTAGAGCAAGTCAGTAAGTCTTCCAAATAGTGCATCATGTTTTAACCTTGCCAAAATAATTTAATAAATGTATGTAACATGATCAATATTCAAGATGAGCCTGAGGGAGAGGTTGAAATCAATAAAAAAAAATGTTATCCTTCATGTCCCAAAAATATGGTTCTCTAGGACACTTTTTGTGTAGTATATATGATAAGATCATGTGTAGTTCTTAGTATAAATTGAGTACAAACCTTTTTAATTATCTCACAACACCAACCAAATAATATAATAAATTGAGTATAGAAAAAATTGTTACCAAAAAATAGAGTATATAGTATAAACCAACTATCGGGCTATAAGGCAAGATAACTATGAAAAACTATGATTACACAAATAAAAAAACATTCAAAACATTTTCATAGTTTTATAACTATAAACTATTTAATAAGGTCTTTCAAAATTTCTTAACCAAATCCATATTGGCCTTTCAAATTATAAACTGAGCATATTGACATTTTCCACCATAAATATCTAAGTTATTAACAAGGCTGAAAATTATTCTTACCCCATGGCACCTTATTTTTACAATTACATAGTCTAATGCCTACAAACATCATCCAAGGAATTAAAACTTGTTCTATGTCCAAAATATCTAGAGATATGTTCTACACTTGAAATGTGCTACTTTGAAACAATAAAATATGAAGGTAAACTATTTCTCTCTAGAAAGAGTCGATTATCCTAATAGTCATCTAACACTAATAAATGCTATAGGTTCAATTGAATTGTATGATGTTCCCAAAGATAATTAATATAAATAAATAATAAGGGAACTGTACGAACCATAAAAATAAATCACCTATATATTAAAAATATTTTAATTCTTCCAACAAGGAGAGATGATAAATTCATAAACTTATTATTAAACAAGAAACATAAAACCCTTCACTTCAATCCATATAAAAGATTATGAATATTACTAATTATTATTAAAAATTAAAATATTTGTAGTGTAAGACAACTATTTTAATAACTCAAAAACCCAATAACAAATATGTTGATATGTCTCACCTACTTCAAAAATCAATGAAAGTATTGCTACATAAATATCTTTATTGTATAATAGAAATCCTCTAAACATATATATTCAATATATCTCATTATTGATACACATCTTCAAAAATATTTGCCAAGTTAGCATACAAAGAAAATATCCAATAGGGGGCAACATAGACATCATTTCAAAATTTAAATTCCCTTCTATAACATGGATAATAATATGTATAAAACCTATGTTGTGGTCTATGGTTCAAGTTCTATTATCAAGCACTTTCTACATAGATAATTAACGTTTAAATATAGGCAGTTATGATTTGCAACCATCATTGGGTGCAAGACCCTCCATCCTTGAAAACCCAAGATAGTTTTAGATTTATCTCTTATCTATTTTCAAACCTAGAGATGAATGTTTTAATAATAATAGAGACATTCAATATAATTATCTAGGTTCATTATTTCAATTGAAGCTCAAACGAGTTATCCCCCACCATACACATGCATATATCAAATCAAATATGATTTTTAAACACACAATAGCTTTAGATTATATCAAAATGATTTTAAAAAAAAAATCAATACTCCCAAAAACTCCACATATAAACTTATCAGGAAGACATTGCCTTATTTATTATTCCCACTTGTAGCTTGAATGAAAAGCTTAAAAATTCAATTGACAACCAGACCTTTGTGGTGACATTTTAACTTATTCAAAGCATTAGAGCTTAATAACTCAGTCTTATCCTTTCATTACACAACTCATTAATGAATCCCTACCTCTTTAGTATGTGTATGGAGTTACAAATGCTGATATGATTTGGTTTTATTTGGTGATTCGCTTGACCATCAAAGTATGTGTGTATATATATTAGACCCTTCAATATGCAAGTGCTAATTCACTAAAAAATTAGGAATTATCTCAACCCCAATCCCTGTAGCTTTAATTACACCTACACCTCATTCAATGCTATAAATAAAATAGGCATTAGGTTTGCTAATTATTTATTATTAATTTTTTTAGTTATTAAAACCATATAGAAGGAAGAGTATGTTTGTTTTAATTGATTTTATAAATGGCACTAAAAATATTCAAAATAATTTCATAGTTTTAAAACTATAAACTATATAATAAGGTCTATCAAAATGTCTTAACCATATCTATAATCAATAATGGCCTTTCAAATAATTTTTTATTTTAATTAAAAACCATGCCAACCAAAATATAATTATTATCATAAACTTATTATTTCCTAGGTGGTCCTTATCTCACATGCGCGCACACACACACACACACACACACACACACACACACACACACACACACACACACACACACACACACACACACACACACACACACACACACGCACACACGCACACACGCACACGCACACACACACGCACACGCACACGCACACGCACACGCATGCACACGCAAACACATGCACACACACACACACACGCATATGCACATGCACACGCACACACGTACACACACACACACACACACACATGGTGATTCCAGATAACCAATAAATGTCATGTATAATTTAATGGTGAATCAGAATCATACATGCATAGTAACTATTGTGAATTTGTGTCCCAAACTAAGACCAAGTATAATTAATAAGGTGATTTGAAACACATATATAATAAATTATATAAAATTGAGGTTATTTGACCTATGTATATTTTCACAGAATTAGCCATTTTCAAAATTAGAAAAACCTACTTATATACTTTGGGCTATAAATATCCTCTAAATTTTTCCTTGGTGACTATCATCATTGATTCCATTTCTAGATCAATTATTCACTGAGTTTATCCTTTATTTTAGCTCCCACTCTTATCGTGACAACTTAGATAACTACCCTATGAACTCAATATAAACCCTTATTGACTCATCTCAATGTTGTTTTATAAATAAGAGTCAAAGTCATCCAAAAACCCATATATCATGTGCATAAGAAAACATCATGATACCTTTATGGTATAAATAGATATTACCAAAAACATAATGATCAAATGATTATTTATCATAACCCAAATAAACATCTCTTTTCTTGTGATCCAATATGAAATACTCACAGGTAGAGGAAACAAATCATGATCCTAATCACATATAATATATTAATTAACATTTCTAACCCTAATTAATAATTAACCATAAGCATAAGAAAAGGTGTTCCTATGTGGGGCATTGCATACCTCCTCCCCCCATTAAGTAAAATTTGTCCCTAATGTTTTATTGTCACAAGGAACATTTATTAAGTGCATCCATATTATAAGACAATAATAGTCCATAAATTTTTTGACTCCAATCATATGCATGTTAATAATTTCACACATTCACAGATTCCACAAAAATCTATTAAAAAATCTACAATAAAACATAACTCTTTTATAGTTAAGTTTAATAGTAATCGTAAGGACCATTGGTCAAGACAACTAATGCAAAAATAAATAATTTATAAAGTGGAAACCCATATACTTGGGTAAAAAATATTTCTAGAGAGTAGATTCATCAAACACATGTGAAATTCATTGAATCATCATTTAGTAATTGTCCATTATTGTAGTGATTAAATATCATGGAGTAAAAATCAACATAGGTAAATTGTACTTTTTGGTATATTGGAATGGTTGAATACACCAATCAAACTTCTCATTGTTCCATATATTAGCATGCATAACATCACAAACAATTTATTTATCAATTATATATAATAGTAATATATGTAATATCCACCCTATAATTTCTCATGCATAAGAAATTGATGGTCAATGCCGCATCACCTAAAACACATATCCAAGACTAACATACTAGAATCATATACTCAAAAACATAACATATTGTAGTAACCATGTTTTTTCACAACATAGTTATGAAAAAGTATTCATAGAAAAGGTTGACAAATCCTTAAAAAACCTTAAATTCCTTAGGGTAATGAGATCACACAATAATTTCATTCTACATGCTCTATTAAGAAATATAGTGATGCTCACAATAAGGTGTCAAATTATATTAAAGTTCTACCACATAATATACTACATTTTATGTTCATGTACAAACTTAATCAACATAAACAACTTTGGTTGAAGTTATACCAATATTGACCAAAGATAATCATGGTCATTTGTGCTAGTTAATTTCATATTGGTATGTTGTTATAGAATGTGTTTAAATTCAAGCACACTTTATATTAGCAAAGATGATCTAACAAACATCCAAAAATTATTATTCAGAATAAATCTCATAGTGAAATCAAATTTGAATTCCCAATCAAGAATTTTTTAGTCAATTTCCATAGTAAAATTTTAATCTATATAGGAACTCAACCACATATATCACCATAAATGTTTAACAACTAAACCACATAATATTTTCCATGCAATTTGATTCTTCTATTTCAATTTGAATCTTTAATGATGCACACAATTTATCATAGAATCATTCTACCTTAACAAGGTTCTTACTCTCTTATTGACAAGAATATTAATATCAAATTTTAAATGGGTAGGTCTCACAAAGCCACCAGTTCTAAAAATGCCAATGGAATTCTATAGAAGGTTATCTTACAAAGTTAAATAGTGGTTAAGTAGGGTGATGAAATCATCCTACATATTCACATTTTCCACAAAAGAAATTCATTTGTTTCAAGAATTTTAACTCATCTAAGTTACCAAGCAATGGGTTTATCCACAGTAGCTTCAAAACATATGTTATCGCTCAAAGCATGTTAATAAGGAGAAATTGTATCAAAATTTACCGATAAAATTTTTTGTTCTCATATGTAATTTCATTTAATAGTGGTTATAAATTTTAAATTAATATTTAAACTGCTTATATCTAAAATTTATCACCCAAAAATATCCCTAGTGGTTATGATTATGGCCTTGAATCTATCACCTAATATAGTGAGGCATGAATGGTTAAGAAATTACATTTTCTAGAAGGATGAATATTTTTCAAGAACATAAAAATATTTTAACTCCATAGATTAAAGTAATAACAAGTCAAATAATTTAACCAAAAAATTCAACCTTTCCCATAAAATGGTTTTCATCATGTAAAATGCATTGATTCTTCTAAGTCACAATGCATTGGGTTGCATTTTCCTCACAAAAGGTACTATCATTGGAACATAGTTAGGTATATAATCTCCAAAATTTATCACTATAATAATACTTCACATTGAAAATACACAAGATTTTTTTTATCATCATGGTAAATATTTTCATTTCTCCACCAAGGATTGTCACCTTTTACATTTCCAATTGAGTTTCAATGACAATCTACATTTTTCCATTAGTAAATGAGGGCAGGTCATGCACTTTAAGGCTACCAAATCAACAATGTAATCATTTTCTACTTGTATTAGAGGGCCCACATGCACTTGGAAATGGATGACAAGAAAATACCATACAATTTCATTATATGGTTTTCCCATCTTCCAATATGTAAAACTCTACATAAATTCATTTTTTCATGGAAATTTTAGATTTCAAAAGTCTTATGTTCATGTTTGAAATCTATTTTATAAGCTCATTACATAGTGGTCCAAACACACTTGATATTCATTAGCATAATATCCATAATAAATACAATGCATTTAATTAAAACCAAGTATTATTTGGAACATAGTTATCACTTCCCACTCTACCTATAGATAAATATAATAATATATATTAATTTCTTATATCACTATCAAGATGAGCATTGAAACATAAAAATAAGTTTAAATATAAGTCTTACTTAATATGACTAGTCTATTCTAAGCATATTAAAAATGTCCCAATCCTTTGGGCTAAACAAACATGTGAAATTAATAAATGGAGCACCCATTATCACTCGATTCCTCCATTAGGTCATGGACTTAGTCAATAAGAGTGTGGTCATGTCTCATTTAAAAATTCATTGAGTAGATAATAAGGGAAGTTAGATATACCAAGCAACTTAGTTCAGTCACCAAAATGAATTAAATGCTTACTAAGTATTGAGTTAATGAAGGTTATAAATGTGTGGATGGAGTAAAAATCAGCTTATATTTAATATGAAATTAAGTTATATATCAACCAATCTGTCTTAGAATTGATAATTTTGTATTTAATAGTGTTGTAAATGTGACTGTTGACAAAAATTACACTGAAAAACATCAAATTAGAATACATATGTTTGTTGATTTTACTTTGTAAATACCTACAATAGAATCAGAGCTTAAAATACATATAAAAACACTTTTCAATAAGAACTATTATGTCACACTTCCTTTTTTACAATTCATTTCTAATAAACAAAGTTAAAATTAGCCTAATACAATATAACTTGTATGACAAGTTATGTCTATAAAGTGAAAACTAAAACCAGACTTTTACTTAACAACTTAGTAATCTAAAATTAAAATCATAAAAATAGACTCTAAGATAAATAAAATTTTAATCAAGAAAACATGTTTGACTCATTTATAAGATAAGCTCAACATGCAAAAAGCCTTGATTAGTAAATAAACAAGTCATGCACACTAGACAAGACAGGCACTCTAAATTAAATAAAATAAGAAATTGACTAAACTAACATTAATTTAAGTTAAATAATCTATAAAAAGTGTGATCAACCTTATATATATGAATTTATAAGTTTTTAAACCTAGTTAAGTACAAATTCAGTGAACTATAGTGTAATTAGCACTTCAAGATATTTTTTAAGAAGTTCCCAAAAAGTGTCTAAATTTAACAAAAAATAATCTAGGGTATAAATATATTAAATAAACATTATAAACTAATTAAACACCAAATAAAATAAATTTAAAATTGAATATGAACTTCCAATATTAACATCATACTCAACATTCTCCCTTTTGATGAAAAAAAGTGAAATGCCTATCATCTCCTTGAGTCTTCCATGAATCTACTTGTGCAATATTTTGGTGATTTTTTTTTTTAAAAATGATCTTTAATTCTCACATACTCAATTAAAAATTTCTTATCATTGACTAACTCTCTTTAAAAATGGTGTTTGAGTTCAATATGCTTGGTCTTAGGATGGAAAACTAAATTATTAGACAATTGTATTTCCCCATTGTTATCATAAAATATCTGTGTTGGCTCAAGTTGAGCCTTTCTAAAATAAAATATGTTTCTTATAAATCACAATATTTTTTTTAAATATTATTTAATTGCTATATATTTATCTTTAGTAAAGAATAATACAATTGTAACTTGTTTCTTTGAATACCTTGAAATCAACTCAATTCTCAATGTAAAACAATACCTTGAAGTTGACTTTCTATCATTAAGAGATCCTCCCCAATATAAATTTTTGTATTATATTATACATAATAAACTTTATAATCTTATTATTATTATTATTATTATTATTATTATTATTATTATTATTGTTGTTGTTGTTGTTGTTATTACATATATAAAAAAATCTCTTCATTTCTTGTAAATAATTGAATGGTGGTTTGCCCGTAAATCTAGAAACTAGTGAAACCATATAATTGATATTGGGTCTTGTCATAATGAGATACATAAAACCTCCCAACATTATTATAAATTTATTTTCATAATATTTATTAATCATGTACTCTCTAATTATTTTTTATCCACTTGTAATTGGAGTTTCCATTGGCTTAGAATCATGAAGATTGTACTTTTTTAGTATGTCTTGGGCATATTTGTCTTGAAAAATAAATACTTTCCTTTATTTATATTGACTTTAATTCCAAGAAATATATTTATAATTCCAAGATAAATCATATTAAACTATTATTTCATATCTTCCTTTAAGCTATTCAACACCTCTATAGAACTACCTAAAAAAATTTAGTCATCTACATAGAGACAAACATATAGAACATATAAACCAATGCCTGTATGTAAATAGTTAGCTCATTTTGAATTATTAAAATTATTTGATCTTATAAACAAATATTAATTACTTAATACCAATCAATTTTATCTTGATTCATCTCATAAAGATCCTTTTTCAACTTATATACACTAAATTATTTGCCCTTTACCTCAAAACCTTGTGGCTGCCCCACATATACTTCTTCTCCAATCACTTCATTTAGGAAAGCATTTTTGATATCCATTTGATTTATTTTAAATATTTTATGATAATATATAAAAAACATTAGTTTTATGGTATTTTTACATTTGCAAATTTTCCTCATAGTCAACCCCATATGTTTGTGCAAACCCTTTTGTAACTAGTCTAGCTTTTATCTTATTGATTGTTTCATCACTCTTAAATTTATTCATATATATCCACATGATTCCAATTAAATATTTTTAAAATTTTGGATGCAAAATAATATATGTACCATTCCTCTCAATTTAATCCATCTAAATTTCACAATATTAACCCATTCTTTCTTTGACTAGCTTTTACATAACTTATAGGTTCACTAGCCATATATGGAAATGTAAACATTGTATTTTATTCACAAGAATCATCAGAAAAAAAATCATGATTTTTAATCCTTTTCATAATTATTATCCAATATTTTATTGGTTGGATGTTTATTTAACAAACATTTTTACTTGCTTTGACTTGATGTAGATGGATTGCTAGTCTCTTGGGAAGAGATGGTATTATTTACTTTTGAACTAGAAACATGTTTAGGACTTAGTAATCCCTCAAATTAAAATTAAATAGCATAAATCATTCACTTATTATTTATATAGATACATTATCATAATCAATATACACTTTATTTTCAAAAAGAAAAAAATACAATAGTTAGAAATAACTGAGGATTTTATAGTAGGACTATAAAACTTCTATACTTTGATTTCATCACTATATCATGTAAAATTATGATCAATAATATTAGGATCCATATTTGGAGGAAAATTGACATTGTTTATTTACCTTTACTTGTTATGATTTTCATGTTGAACTTTCCTTCAACTTGAATGGACTTTCCATTTCCCAATCACGCTTTGCTTTTGAAGGAGCCATCTAACCTGATGATACCATATTTATGAGTTGTCATGTGAATTAAAGAACCTAAATGAGTAAACCAAAAATTTATTTATTATTATATTATCACATTATATGTGAAATAATAATATGAGTGCTCCTTAACTTCACTTGATTCAGATTGAAATATTTCTTTTCAGTCTCTTGATTAGCTTGATTCTTAGTTGTCAGTATCCTGAAATCTTTTATCATGTATCTCATTTTTTTTAGTAATTACAAGTAATGTATTTTTTTATTTTATCTATGAAGTTAGCTTCAAATTTTATTAATTAATTTTAATTTTTTGAACTCTTTTGATTATGATTTTTATTTTTTTCCTTGGTGTTTGAAACCTTTGCCTTGGTTTTAACTTCTTGTTCTTTTTCTTTTGTATGAAGTATCATATTATCCTCTTAGGACAAGAGAAAGCACACTAACTCATCAACACTTATAATTTTCTTACCATTAAACTTCTAAATATTGATCATAATATGTAGTCATATTTGATATTAATATCTCAAAAAATTCCCTACTATCTTTATGTACTATTCTCCAATTCATTCATTATTTGATATTTTTAAAATTTTAAAATCCATTTAAAGAGTTTTTAATTTTACCTTTATTACCTTAGTATATATTTGATATGAAGTTTCTAAGGTATTATATGTCTCATGGGAATATTTTAATCCATAAATTATTAGATAGATTCTTGAGTCTATGACACTTTAAAAATAGCATAAAACTTGTGTATCTTCCTTTTCTTCACCCTTTTTTGTTCTTTTTTGATATTGAGTCAAGGTATTCTAATCTTGAGCCATGGATAAAATCATTCCAAACACAATTTTATAAAATAATTCTCTTCAATTTATCTATCTAATATTTAAAGTTTTCATCTTGAAAATAGGAATATTCATGGAAGTAGAATTCACTGAATTCATTGATTCTATTGATAATGACCTAAAACCCTCACAAACCTTTCTTAAATTCAAATATATGACCAAATGAAAGTTTTGAATGTATGAAAGAAGTGAAATTTATTTTTTATTTAATTTGAAATTGAAACTATATATCAACCAATTTTTTTTAGAATGATTAGTTATTAATCTATTAGTGTTGTAAGTGTGATTATGGACAAATATTGCACTAAAAACTTCAAATTACAATACATATAATTCTTGGTTTTACTTTATGAATATGTGTAATAAAATAAAAACTAAAATACAAGAAAATAAAATTTATAAGAGTAATTATTGTGTCACACTTCCTTATGGACAAATGTTTATTAATAAGCAAAGCTAAAATAAGCCAATACAAGATAACTTATATGACACGTTCATCTACAAAGTGAAAATAGAAAAAATCTTTTTAATTAAAAAACTAAGAAATATAAAAATATAATTATAAAAATATACTATAATATAACTTAAATTTTACTTAAGAAAATATGTTTGACTCATTGATAAGATAATGTCAACAATAAAAAAACCTTGCTTATCAATTTAGTAACTCATGCACCCTACACAAGTTAGGCACCCCAAATCCTTATAAAATAATAAATTGGTTAAAATAAATTTAATTTAAATTAAATTAGATCTAAAAAGTGTGCCATGCCTTTTTGGTATGAATGTATAAGTGTTTAAACTCAGCTAAGTATATATTCATTGAACTATAATCTAACTGGCATTTCTAGCTATTTTTAAGAAAGTTCTTAGAAAGTGTCTAAAATTGACAAAATAATTAATATGGGACATAAGTAAAATAAATAAATTTTATAAAATAATAAAACACAAACTAAAATAAATATAAAACAAATTATTAAATGTTGACATTGGCATCATACTTGATATTTAATTATTGTCAACTAATCAAAGAACATGACAATTGATAGTGTGCAGTCTAATATGTGTGCAATTCTATATTGTTCAGAGCCAAAAATGTAATCAAGAAATATTCATGATTTTAATATCTCATAAAATTCCCCTTATTCTCATATATAACTTTATATGATGATTTTTCATTCTTACACAAGTTTACTTTTTATGATACTAAAATGCTTTCAACATCATACTTTAGTCTTAGGAAATTTTAATTTTAATTATGTGAATTTCAAGGTGAAAATTTAGAGGTTAACTTGTAATCAAATATACTAGACATGTAATATTTATATTAGAAACAATCACTACTAATATATTTTTATTATACTATATGGAGCCTCAAATCTCCTAAATTCCTAATCAAAATCCTCTTCCAAAAAGAAGTAAATTTGAAATATAGTTTTTGGACTTTCTAATTTAGATGCACCTTTTGATTCATAGATTAGGAACTTATGAAATTAATCTCCATATTATTTTTTGAAATTTTTATTTCTTCATGCCAACTTACTATCATGTTGGACTCAAATTTCATCCAAAATGGCACCATCTAATAATTTTGGGAACTATTGCTTGTAATCAATTACTCAAGTTTCATTTTGAACCATGTATACCATTCCTAAATGATTATGGGTGGTCACTCATAAGTTTGTAATAATATTCCCAAGATTACCATAGGTTATTTCCATAAAAAACTCATGGTTTCATTCCATATGCACACCTTTTCATTTATAATCTCATCCAATAGGTTAACAGTGGTTAATCATGATTTGATACCAATGTGTAACACCCTTAAGTGCTACTCTCAAACCAAATAATTTTTTTTTAATTAACATTAATTATAGTTGTGCAT
>JARHVA010003872.1:510000-600000 GCA_037957365.1 Torreya grandis | reverse complement strand
AGATCCATAGATAAATGAAATAAACCAAATCCTAACATAAAAAGGGCATAACATGCAAACATACAAAATGAGGGAGATTATGATTTATAAACTAAGATCCCCATATCATTATATAAAGCCACAACCTTCAAATAAAATGGAGAATGTGCTCAAAAAACTAATAATGAAGATTATGTTAACATGTATATGTGTATTCCCTATCTCTCACATAGTTATATCCTCTGAATTTAATGTGTTCCCACTTTATGATTTCACAAACAATCTTTAATCAGTCACATTTAACAATTTGATCAACTAAACCAACTAAGTAAATCCATCTCAGGTTGTTTCATCATGTCAAATAAGTGAACCAGTTGAACAACAAAAACTTGTTGAATGATTGATACATGAACCCCAAAATAGCCATCTAAACACTTTATTCCATGGGATAAATTCTATTTATAATATCCTTCTTCTCTTAGTAAGTCCTAGTAGGCATTGATTGGTAGGTCCAATTTTTTCATTTGTTTAAGTATCATTAAATTGAGGAATGGTGATCCCCATGATTTTTTTTAATTTAATATTTAATATGGATGGTTTTTTCTAAGTTCCATATTTATTTTTTGGTAGGTCTAATTGATTGTCTTGCTTTCTATAGTCTATTTAATTTCTATTGCACATAGTCGAATTATGTATTTTTTTTTTCGAACAATTTTGATATTCTTAAATTTGGGTTATGACCTCTATCTTCACTGGTTTGTATGATATTTAATACCATGTAAATTTTATCCATCATGGCTACCATTTGATAAATATCTTGATCACTTTTATTCTTATGAGGTTTTCTAATGAATTATTAGGTACCTATGTATTTATTCACTATGGCTTGCACTGTGTGGCTTATGGTTCCCTCAATGATAATTTACAAGTATCATATAAATGAATATCTTTTTTATTTTTACATTATAAGTTTTTTGATCCATTTTTATTTGTCGCTTTTATTTTTTAGTGATCATGAAGTCTAATTATATTACTTCTGGTCATGTGAAGAATAATACACATTAAATCTTAATGTGTTTATTGTTATTTGGGCCCTCCAATCATAAGATGTCAGGTATCCATAAGATCAAATTGAAATATAACCCAACTATATATAAGTGATTATCATCACTAATTCCATTTCTAGGTTCCATTACTCATTGTGGTTGTCCTCTGCTAGAGCTCTGACTATCATTGCATTGACTAAGATAACTACCTGATGAAGTCAATGCAAACCCTTACTAGCTCATCTCACCTTCAATATATAAACAATCTTGGAACACATCAAAAAAAACCTCCATTTACTTCACATAAATTGTACTCATGATAGTACATCTATGGTATGAAGAGATATAACCAAACCATAATGATCAAATTATTATTTATCACAACCATTATAAATATCTCTTTTTTCGTGGTCTAATATGAAATGGTCAAGGGTACATAAAATAGAGCATGCTCCCAATCACATATAATATCCTAATTAATGGATCCAACCATAATTAGCACTTAACCATGGGCCTAAGCAAAGGTGAGGCTAGGTAGGGCATTAACTACTTCCCACCAATCATAAAACTTTATTTCTAAAGATTTATTATCACAAAGAACATGTATTAATTGCATCCATATTGCAATCCAATATTATTTCATCTAGCATTTAACATTGTCATAAGCATGATGATAGTAATGAAAAAAATATGCATGTTAACAATTTCACACATTCATATATTTCATGCAAATTTTTAAAACTTTACACAATAAAATATAACTATTTCATAATTAATAGTCATAGTAATCATAAATACCATTGGTCAATCCAAATGATATAACAATCAATAATTTATAAAATTAACATCCACTATAAGTGGGAAAACAAAATATCATTAGAGAAAACATCCATCAAACACATGGTAAATTAATTGAATCATCATAAAGCAATTATCCATTATTTAAATGAGCAAAAGTTATGGAGCAAACATACACATAACAAAATTATAGAAATCAACTATTATAATAGTGTTTTCTGGTATATTGGAATGATTGGATATGCCAATCACACTTCTCATTTAGCCATATATTAGCATGCATGATGTCATATAAAATTTATTTATTAATTACAAAGATCAATAATACATGGAATAACTACCATATAATTTATCATGAAAAATCAATTGATGGCTAAAGCCTCATCACCTAAAATGCACATCCAATATTAACATACTAGAATCATACACATAGTAACAAGCTACATGGTAGCAACCATGCTTGTTCATAGCAGAATACTGAAAACTTATTCACAATAATGACATACAAATCCTAGTAATTAACCTCAAATTCCTTAGGAAATGAAATCACACAAAAATTTAATTATACATGCTCTACTAAAAAATATATTTGCGTTCACAATAAGGTTTGTATTATTTTATAGTTTTATCCCATAATGTGTTGTACTTTATGTTTAAATACAAACTTACTCAAGTCTAGATAGATCTAGCTAAAGTTGTGTCAATGTTGAGTAAGGATACTCACGTTTATTCATGGTATTTAATTTTGTCTTGGAATGATGTTATAGAATGATTTTTATTTCAAGCACACTTCATATTAGCAGAGATGATTTACCAATCATTCCCAAATTATCGTAGAGAATAAATCTCATAACGAAATCAAATTTGAATGCCCAACCAAGCATACTATAAGCAATGTCCACACCAAAATTTAATTTATTTAGGAACAAAACCACATATAGCACCATAAATTTTTAAAAGTTGTTCCACATAAGAGCAATCATACATTTTGAGGCTTCTATTTCAATTTGAAGCTTCAACAATTCACATAATTTATCACATAAGAATTCTACCTTAGCAAGGTTCTTCTTCTCATGTCAGAAAGAAGATTTATATCCATTTTTAAATTTGGGGGTCCCACACAACCATCAATTCTTAACAAGCTATGTAATTTTATACAATATTATCTTACAGATTTAATTAGTGACACAGTAGGGTTATGAAATCATCCTGCACATTCACACTTTATACAAAATAGATTCATTTGTGCTAAGCATTTTAGCTCACCTAAGTTGCCACGCATTTGGTTTTGCCACATCGCCATCACCATGAATGATATCACTCATAACACATAGTTAAGGAGAAATTTTGTGACATTTCCCCATAAAATCGTTTGTTTCCATAAAAAACTACATTCAGTGGTAGTTCTCTTTTTTAATTGAAGCCTTATATTACTTAGATATGATCTATCCCACATAATTTAATATCCCTTGAGATTGTGATTATAGCATCAAATTTGCAACCTAATAAAGTGAGGCGTGACTGGGAATGCAATTGCATCTTTTGGCAAGGCAAATATTTCACATGAATATCACCTAATTTTAACTCCATAAAGACAAACAATGAAAAGGTAATTAAATTAACTTGCACTTTCACATTTTCCAAAAAATGAGGTTTTATCATGCCAAATGCATTATTTTACTCAAGCCACCATGCATTTGGTATTCTAAAAATATGTCGTAACCAAGATACATTTAAGGACAAAATCTCCCAAATTCACCAAACTAATACTACTTTAGTGAAACTATACAAAAGTATTTTATCATCAAGGTGAAGATTTCCATTTATCCATGAAGGATTGTCACATTTGTCCTTCCTAGGAGAATTGCCATAATAACTTTCATTCTACAATAAGCAAATGAGGGTAGGTCCTGTATTTTAACACCGCTAACACAATGATTTAGTCAATTTATCCTTTTATTATATGTCCCACATGTACTTGGAGATGATTGTAAAAGAGATCTTATATAATTTCCTCATACATTTTTCCCATCGGCCAACACATATGGCTCCATGTAATTTCAATTTTTACTCTTGTGACAACTTTAGCTTTGAAATGTCTTAAATCTTATGACAACTTTAAATTTGAAATGTCTTAAGCTCATGTGTTAGAGTCTCTTTTATACGATCGTTACATTGTTGTCCAAACTACACTTCACATTCATATGTAGTCTCCATAATAAATACAATGCATTTACTTACAACTAAGTATTCTTTGTAACATTGATCTCACTTTCCCACATTGTACAAGGGCTGGCCCCCTTTTAAAACCAAGACTTTTACCCAAATATTGTTCTCACTTTCCCACTTTGCCTCTGGACGGAGCCAAGCATATCCATTAAGTTGTGCTTTCACAATTGAGATGACCATTCATATGACCAACCTATTTTAAGCATTTTCAATTTTGTCTTGTCGATATATATATAACTTTTTAATAATATATCTTGGATACTAATATTTATACCTGTTAGGTTTATAATAACAATTACAGAAAATGGAATAATATATTGTATTCCTATTTCAAGTGGTGGTTAAATATTGGACGGGATTGTTTAAGAGTTAATTAAAATAATCCAAAGTATAATGCTATAAACATAAAAGGATATAGTATCATTCCAAGAGATATAAAATAATGCTTTGCTTTGGATTTAAATTCAAATGGATATGACCAGCACGTCCCCACCAAGATGCAAATGGCCCAGCTAACACTGGATAGATTTATTGTACTTTAAACAAACGCTACTCTCCTCACGTAGTTCAGTCGTGGAAGAGGTGGAACGACCCACGTGGAATGATTGGATTCTTCAGAATCTTTAAACTCGAATGCTGGGTTTGGACGCATTATTTCATTTGGAGAAGACGATCAGCTAGAATCAAGCGGTGATGTTGTATTTTGAAATTATCTTTTCAGAGGAAGCTCTGTCATTTTGGACGAATGTGTAAAGTAAGGTTGGCCCATATGAAGCAAGTTGCGTATAATTTTGCACCATTGTGGAGAGGATAATTTGGAGCATTAGCGTAAGTTTGGCCCATATTGATGTCACATTTAAATTTCGATTGCTTGAATGGAACAAGTTGTATATTCAATTTTTATTATTTATAGCGTAAGTTTGACCCATCGCACAGAGGTCCCCCAACCTTCTGTATATGATATCTGTCCCTCCCATTCTTATAATTGGAGGGCTCAAAATTTGACACTTCAGAACGCGCAGGCAGAAAGCTGGAAGCTCAGGAACGACACAGTAGGTACCAATAACGACAATCGGAGGGCCCATAGCAAATCATGGGCTCCACAGCTGAGTGTTTCCTGGTACGAAGTCTATAAAACCTCGATAAAATCTCTGCGTATTTATTTGTCGCTTTGCCCTAACTCCTTTTCCCACTTCCTCGGGATTTATAAACCCTAATGTTGAGTCTGTAAATCATAACTTATCGGGATTTGTAGACCCGATTAAGAATAGCAAGTGTTTTATTAAATAGAGATTGCTTGTGCATCATATCAACGGTCAGATTTGAACGGTCATCTTCTTTCATTGTTGGGCTTCTTTGGTGGTCGGGACTTTTTTTTCCAATTTAGACTATTTGATAAAGAGTGGACACAACGTACAGAGTAGAGAGTGGGCAGAACAGAGAGCGGACAGTAAAAAATTAAGTTTAATTTATCAAATAAAATATCATGGTTTCAGGTAAATTGTTTTTTTCTTTAGTCAAGCAAAGCAAGTCAAAGAAAATATTCTATTAGAGGAGAACATACCAAATGTGGATAGCAAAATGCAATTGGTGGTTAGAAAATCACAGGTTCCACCTTCTGAAAAGATGGTTGAATCAAAAATCATTATAGCACCCATAGGTGCAGCACAAAACCAATTAGCTTAAGCCTATGTACACACAAACCATCTTAATGGAAGAAACATTGGAGCATACAAAGTTAACGAAGCACAAGGATTTGTATAGCTAGTGAAGATAAGGATACCTTAGAAGGCCAGCCTAACATCACAACCAAATGCAGTGCCACAAGAAGTCATTTGCATCTAATATATGTAAATACAAAGCCGTATTGGAGATACTAAGACATCGGCAAGCTCAAGAAAGGATAATGGCTACAAAGAAACAAAAAATGAAAAATAAAAACAAAGGTGGTACAACCATGTAAGCCAAAACACATTGATCGTAAATTGTAACCATTAGCCTTGCATACTTGGGAACAAAAAACACAACCAACACCTCAAATGGACCAAGAGAAACATGTTGAAGATGATAAAAGAGTCAACATATGAAGCAAAAACAAACACATAACATCAAGAAGACATCTGTCATCAAGAAGGGATCCAAAATGGTGAGGAAATTTACAGCCCTACAACAACTCCACTCATTTGGTCACCAAAGCTCTATGTGTAAGAGCTAGATTTTGAAAGATAGACTAGAAGGTATGGAAGTAAGGGAGAAGATAAAATATATTAAATTTGAAAAGATATTAAATGACAAGCGAAGGCTGGAAGATGACAACAACATGCTTAATGTACAAGTGGCAAAACTTCAAAATCTTGTGAATATTAGACAACATGAATGGCAAGCCCTCAAACAAACCATTCACATTCCAATAAGTGGCAAGGTAGGGGAGATAAAGGAAAATGCAACAGAAATAAAAGAAGTCCAGGAAGCACTTTGTGGCATGGAAGCAAGAGAGAATGAGCTAAGAAATAAACTAGAAAGGGATAAAACATGGGTGCACATGGTAAAGGAACCAAGAGGTAAACAAAAGGAGTTGATAGAAAGCCAAGTTAAACATCAATTGATAGAAAAAAGAGAATGTCATGGTAAACTATCAAATATCATTATCAAAGGGTTAAAAGACTATGGAGAACATGAGAATACAAATATCTTGATAAGAGACTTTCTTGTAGATCAACTACAATGGAAGGGGCATATCAAAAAAGCAAGTAGAATTGGTAAGTCAAGAGATGGAGGAAGAGATAGGCATATTCATGTCATATTGGTGAACTTTGATGACAAAACAAAAATACTAAGAAATAGAGGAATGTTGAAAGGATCACATTATTACATAGATGAAAACTTAACTTTCATGCAACTAGAAGGGAGAAATAAGGAGTGGGAAAAGATGAAGGCAACAAGGAATGAAGTGAAATGGGAATACCTAATTAATGAGAAATCTTATATTATAGCTCAAAAAGCTTGAAATAAATAAGGAATATACTGCCATGCCCTGGCCCATCCTCCCTCCTCACCCCACCCCCAAGCACATCTCACAATGGTATGTTGGAATTGAAGAGGCTACCCTTAGAGAAGAGGACCCGAGTTAGGACCCATAGCCAAGGATAGAGATATAATTATTTTAGTTGAAACACATGAGCATGACGAGTGAACTACACCGAAGTTTGAAGGGTATAAGAAGGCAATAGTATGGAACAAAGCAAGAAAGAATAACAAAGGCTATGAAGGAATAATAGTTGTAATAAAGATTCAATGGGCAGAAATATCATAATAGAAAAATAAGATGAAAATAAATAGTATATATGGATTAAAATCATAGAAAATAACATAAACATTAGTGTAGTTGCTTGTTATTTTGTGCCCACAAATTTTAAATTCTATAAGAAGTGTGATTTAGACTAGGAAGACACATACTCATACTTAAATAAGGACATTACAACATATAGTAATATTGGAAATATTTAGTTAATAGGGTACTTCAATGCAAGGAAAACCAACAAGCAAGCCCACATTCTAGGAAGTAATGTGGATCTAGACATAAATCCGCTTTGAATGGTAGAAAAAGAAATTCAGCAATGGAACATGACTTCAAGTGATAGAAATGGGGGTATCATGCACTTTGGAGAAGATTTATTAGGCTTATGTAGTATACATAACTTAATTATTTGCAATGGCATGAGAAAATGGGAAAAGTAAGGAAAATATGTGTGTAAGACACACAAGGGATAGAGTGTAATAGATTATATTATATGTTCGCAAAATTCTATACGTAGAATTGAAGAGATAAAAGTAAAATATTCTCTCGTAGAAATTAAATTTAATCACAACTCACTATTTTATGAAACTCCATTTACAAAGAGACAATTATCAAGATTAACACATTGGGTTCATCCAAAGTAAGCCGCCACCCAAAGAAAACATTATCTTAATAGAGGAAAATCAGCAAGCCTTTTGAGCAGCATTGGTTAACATGATGTAGGTAAGGGAAAATAAGGGAGCTCAAAACAATGGTATAAATTAGACAAAAAGCAAGAGCCTAATGAACATTATTCAAGATGCATTAAAAATGTGCAAGAGAATCAAAACTAAAAATAAAGAAAGAAATAGTTTTTTTGACAAACTCATGGTATCATGAAGAATGTAAGATAACTCAAATATCACTAAAATAACCAATAGGTAGAATAAAGTCAAATAGGAAAGTATACGATCAAATGGTAAAGGAAAAAAATAAAGAGTATACTAGAACCTAGAGGATAAAACTGATTTAATTAGGAAAATGTGAACCAAAAAGATTTTTGAGGGAACTTCACAAGGAGAAAAGGTAATTTGAAAATAACATAATAATAGGGAAGTGGTTAAGGTGATCAAAATAATTGTATGAGTTCAAAATTAAACAAGTTACACCTCCCACAATTGGATTTAATAAAGATATTTCATGAAAGAAGATAACATACAGGGGATTAACAATCTAGCAATGGGTACAACCCATGACATAGAAAACATACAAATAGAGATTTTAAGATGGAGAAGATATCATAACACTTCAAATCAGAGAAATTTTTAATGAGGTCATACAAAAAGGCTTTCTAATAAAATGGACAACCAACTTAACCATAACTCTATTTGAAAATTGAGATGTAAATAACCCCTTAAATTCTTGACACTATCATGGTAAATCTACTCTTTATAAATCTATTTAGGAGTTTGATTGAATTTAAAATTAGAATTTGAGTAGAGGAAAAGGGAAAAAGGGAAAAGGGAAAAGTAGGTTTCAGGCCCAAATATTCTACTATCGACCACTGTGTCATGCATAAATACTTGGTAAAAAATATGTGGGATAAAAAGGGGATACATATTGTTGCTTCATTGACTTTAAAATGGCATTTGACATAGTACCAAGGATCAAACTATGAATCATCATGTAATAGATAGGGGTCCTAATAAACTACAGTGTAATAATTCACAGATTGTATGAGCAAGTCAAGGCTAAAATCAAAATTCAAGAAGGGTTATCCAATTGTTTTGGGAGTGATATAGGTATCAAACAAAATTACCCTCTATCACTAACCTTATTTGGGATTTAAATTGATAATATAGAGGATTGGATAAATAAATTTAGAGGGTAGAGGGTCCACTTGGCAACCTATGTGGTGAAACTTTTACTTTATGATGATGATCTGATCATAATGGTAGAGATAATCTAAGATTTAAAATACCATGATTGAGCTCTAGAGTTATTTTTTAAATAAGTAAACATGTAGGTAAACATCAAAAAAATAAAAATTATTATTTTCTCAATGAAAAGGAAGGAATAACACCAAAATTTCTGGTTTTCAAAAGGGTATCTTGAGGTGGTGTCAGAATACAGGTATCTCGATCTCAACATTCACAACAAGCTCAAATGGGATACTTACAAGATGAAAAGAATATAAAGTGGTTGGAGAGCTTTCTGCGCACTTCAAAACCATTGTAATAATGTTGAGTTATTGGATTAAAAGACCACCAATGTCTTATTTGGGTTTTTTGGCATACCGATAGTATCATGTGGTTGCGAGGTGTGGGCTAGTGGAACAACAAGTTTGAAATGGATGCAAACTGAAAAGATTCCAAAATCATCTAGTCACAAAAAAATTCAAAATCAAGAACTCAGTGCCCTATGAAAGTATTCTTTTAGAAACAAGTACTTTTCCCTTAGAGGCAACTACTATGACATGGCTATTAAGTTATTTGAAAAAATAGAAAGCATGAAGACTGACAAATGTTTAAGGGCAACAAAAGAAGAAGATATGCATAGGAGGAAGAATATTTGAATGAAGCAAAACCATAAATGGATAAATATATGGGATATCAATATAACCTAATATCCAAATTTTAAAAAGATTAAAAAAAAATACGTGAATGAAAATTTCAAAATGGTAATGTGGAGGAAAAGGATAAGAAATAAAAGACAACACTACATTTCAATGTTTAATCTGATTTATGAGCTTAATGAAAAAGCATATATAGGGGCTAAAATCAGTTGGATGGAAAAGATCCTCATTGCTCAACTAAGAAATGGTTCTCATAGTCTTCGGTGCAAGGCAGGGAGATGAACAAATCCTAAGGAGTAGTGGGACAAGAGGATTTGTATTTCTTTCAACATAAATGATGTTCAAAATGGATAAGCACTTCATCCTTGAATGTTCTCAATACATATACATACAAGCCAAACATGTGGAAAATTTAAGAGTTATCTACATGGTAGATTTATTTGAGGAAAAAAGATTTAAAAGGTTGGGGAAGATGTTAATCTATCTCAAAAAAAGATGGAGTAATGTTCTGAAAGATACCTCATCTCTCTAGAATAGCTGAATAATTGAAGCAATTGGTGGTCCCATATATCATTTGGTCTTGTGGACATAATTAAAACCATTTAATTTCATTTCATATTTATTTATCATGGATAATGGATTTAAAATATTTTATGAATGTGTTTCCCTTATTTTGAGTTTTGAAAACTTCATTTAGATTCCCATTCTTATTTTTAGATTATTTGTAAAATATAGTTTTTATTCTTGTTTTATTTAGGGAGTAATATCTTAATTTTTTTAAATTACAAAGCACAGTTTTATTAATGATAAAAAAAAATAGTAAAATAATGATCATATAAAAATTGGGTAAAATAAATCATACCCTAAATGTACTTCATATCAAGATAAAATACACCTTGAGAAAAACAAAATAATATCAAAGCACCAAAATAAGGTTGTACAATAATTAAATTCATAATAAAAGTGTGGTTTGATAAAAATAAGTTACAAAAATAAGAATGAACAAAGATAAATACCAAGACTATTAGGTAAGAATGACGAACATGGTGGGTGGAGGAGGCAAGGGAGGGGAATATCAAGGCTATCCCCACAACCACTAGTACATGGAATATTTTCAAAATTTGGTACAAGCTCCCTCCCATCAATATGTTACTTTTATTTAGAATCCTCTATTTGCTAAGAGGGGGAATGACAAGAGCCAAGGGAGGTAAGTTTTCTTAGGGAGGAAAGTTATCTTAGGGAGAAGCACCTTAAGTATTAGCACCAATATGTTCGATATGTTCATACATGCCACTTTTATAGGGAGGTAAAGGTCATCAGGAAAGGGGAGATGAACTCATCCTACTCCTAGACCAATGATGATGATGATGATGACCAGAAACCCTAGCCCTAACCCTAAGATGGAGAATGACAATGTAGATAATCTAGAGGCACTCCACTACTAACACATTGAGTAATCCCATAATAGTCTAATAGAATCGAGAGGTGATCCACCTCTAAGCACCTCCATAATACCTTAAAACCAATCGGGACTCAATCATGTTACCTAAAAAATAATCTTATTTTGATAGATCTAAATAGCCCTTTTCGAAGTAAATAATTATATAAGAAAAAATTGAAAAAGGCTATGATCGATTTCCACATTGATTGAACATTTACAAAAGACCATTAAAGGTGTTTAAAGGTTTTGGCTAATTGATAAGTAGGATAAGTGGGATTTTAAACCCCAATGTGTTTGAGGTGGTTTCCAACTAGTAGGCCGTAGATGAGAATGCACAAGAGAAAAATAGCTATCTTGAGCTCAATGTGGGACTCTTACATATTGGAAAACCTTCTAGCCCAGATCATATCTAGAGACCTTAAATTTCACTAGCAGTTGAGGGTTTCAATTTGAATATATTGAGGGACAATAAGATGATACCAAATATATTTATATTGATATAAAGGGGTGGTCATGGTCCAATGATAGTTTTTTCACCATGGGACTCTATAAAAAAATTTGATCTTGTGAATACAAACATTAAGTAGGTACATTTGAATTTTAGAAATAGACTTTGCATCCTTAGCTTTGAGTTGGTATTTAATTTTAAGCATATCCCATGAGATCCACCCTTGATAAACCTTGCATAAGATGTCACTAATAGTCCTAATTCCATTTTTTAAAATTCCAAGACTCTTAATCCAGGAAACCATGGAAAAGAGGACATTGTGAAAATTAAGAATGAGAAACCAATAGAGAGAATGATAATTAAGAGAAAGTCCATTCATGAAATTTTACATAGTTTATGGAAACAAAACATGGACTTTCTTATTAGAAAACATGTATCCAGAGAAAATAGTAAACCATATTATATCAAAAAAAAATTAGACCAATCCTTCACATATTAACACACACAACAACTATGGACACAAAAAGAAAACATGTTTAATAGTTTCAAGTTCACCACATAGAGTACAAAAAAGTTTGTGTAGTCATATAAAATGTGAAAATTGGTAACTTGAGTGTGGCTAATGACACCTAACCCTTAGGTCCCTCTTGCTTGCTCTTATGACTCTCATAGACATATTTTCATTAATTCTCAATCATCTATAGCCTTCCATACTTGATCCGAGCTGAGCCAAACTCTTCTTTTCATGACAAATCCATCCTCCCATGTCCCATCTTCACAGGACAATAGTGCCACACTAGGACTATAGCATTAGTTCCACTCCTATCCACTTTTGACACTCTTGTCCAAGTCTAATTTTGTCCCCAATGGTCAATTTATTTTATCTCCCCATCCTTCTCCTTGTCAGCCTAATGTGAGTACATTCAACATGTGACCAATAGATCCCTATAAAATTCCATTCAAAGATCATTTGGAAAGGATTGCCAATTATCAATAAGAAAGCAAGACTACTCAAGAAATCTTCCCTATTCTTTGCATACAACCAACCAACATACTTAAAAGATTACTCAAATCCTCACACTAGTCCCTAGCCACATCAAGCACATCTAGTTTAGCATTATTCACATTCATAAACATAATTTTGCAAAGCACACCAAGTTGGAGAACTACATATGGTTTGATCCTCTTTGGAGTATTGATATGTAGGCAGCATGCACACATAAGGAGTGTGAATCCAAGTCCAGTGAATCTTACACACACTAACCCTCCCCCCTCTCTCTCAAAACTGGTCAAAGCACTATGGAGTATCAAGTTTGAAGAAAAAAATTTCTCTATAGGGAGCTCTATAGACTTCCATCCACTAAAAATTTGTAGATAGGGTCAAACAGACATAGCAAATAAAACCCAAAAAGCTCAAATCCTCAAGATAATAGAAGCAGAGATGGACTACAATAGCGGTGCTAATCATGTCTAATTTTTGTGCTCTTATCCAATCATAAAATGAAATTCAGATCTCATTTTTTAATAGTGTCCTAGTCCTACATAGTAATTTCTAGCCTCTATCTCAATCAGATCAACTAGTTTCTAGTTAAGTCTTGTTTTCTTCCCCTTGTTATTATTGTTAGAAAAGTTCAAATTGTAATCAAATTTCACAAATTAGTAGCTTAATAATTACATATTTATTTATTGACTTTACTACTCAGATCCTTTAACTAAATTAAGAATAATACACCAATATTCCCAAAATTGTTAAATCTTTTGGTGAACCCAACGTACTTCATTTGCACATAAAAACATTAGAAACCCTAGGGTAAATATCCTACTGATTTTTCCTATATTTTTCTAATTTTTTACCTACATCATTAAATAAAAAATTAGCATTAACTTTTAAAATTTCATAGTAATTTTAAAATAAATTTTTTTCAAACCCTAGTTGCTCATACTAGGTCCTAGTAATTTTCTAATAATTTTTTGATTTTTTAATAGCATATTTAAATCATAAAATCCATTCAAATATCAAAATTCAATAGTAATTTTCAAAAACATTTATATTTCAAAACCCCAATTGCATCTACTATATCTTGTTAAATCATAAATTTTCTAATAAAATTCTAATTTTTTACTTGCATATATAACTCAAAAATTCACTTTCAATTTTAAAATTTCATAGTAAATTATTCAAATAATTATTTGTCAAACCCTAGTTGCATATACTATGTCCCATTACTTCTTGAGGTATCACCTTACATGTTTGTGCATTTTGTATCCTTTTCATGCAATTTTCAATTAACTATTTTTAGGACTTTACATTTTCTATCACATATTATTGCAAAAAATTCAATCAAATCTCAAAAAAAAAATCCTACTTTAACAATGTCCCAATATACCAATTTTGATGAAACCAATAAAAATTAACTTCAAGAAATCTTAACTAAACACCATGACATGCAAGATGACATGCTTAAAATACTACAAGAATAACAATAAAGAATGAATAATGGTCAATATTCCCAAGCCATAGAGCAACTAGTTAAAAATGACATTATGTGGGAAACTATCTTAAGAACTGCCTATAGAAGCCCAACCTACCTCTATACCACTAGCTACATCTAGTACATCTTTGTCTCCTGATGTGATAGCCTTTCTGCAAGATATAAAATATCTTCAATCCAAGGTGTTACATCTTGAGCAAGGTGCCTCTATACTTACATAGGCTTTGGATTCTTTTGCTCTATTGTATACACCATTGGCATGTCACATTGCTTCTACACCTTTGCCATAAGGTTTTGTTCAACCTAAGCTTAACTCTATGTGATAGCAAGGGTGATCTAGAGACACATTTGAGAACCTTTCACATAGCATGTTTGGACTATGTACCCAGTGACTGGCTCCTTACCAAGCTATTTCTATGAAGCCTAAAGGATTATGCTTTACAATGGTTCTATAGTATACCAAATCAATCAGTCAATGCATTCAATCATTTAGATGACATGTTCCTAGATCATTTTAGCATTAACATTGCTGATAAGGTTTCATATGCCTAGGTTGTAAAATAAAAACAAAGGTTAAATGAGCATCTCATAGATTATGTTCTCTAATATAAGACTATTTTGGTGAAGATGACTAGCCCCATAGATGATCAAGAGTTGCAAGATCTCTTCAAACTAAGTCTTCTACCATCTTTGCATGAATTAATCATGTTCAAAAGATTCTCTTCCTTCACCGAATTGTGTCATTCACTAAAGGAACAAGAAGTCAGAGTAATTTCATTAGGAAAACTCAAGTACACAAGTATCTCAGACACAACGAATAAGAGAAACAACAAAGTCACATACAAAGACAAGGTCAATGATAACAAGAGTTAGATTCAATTGACAATTAATATAGATTTTGAGCCCCCTTAGTGAGTGGTTTTATCACCACCTCCTTAATGAACCTTTACCAATTTACCAGTTTCTCTAGCTAGAGTTTTACAGTAGTTATTGGAATGTAACATCATATCTCTCCCTCCTATTCGATAATTTGACCCACAAAAACCTCTTCCATGGAGATATGATCAGCATGCATTTTACAAGTTTTAAAGGGAACCAAGCCATACAAAAAATAGAAGCATCAATTTGAGACACAAAATATAAGATTCGATAGATGGAAATCATATTGATCATAGCACTAAAGTTGAGCCTCTTTAGGTAAATCAAACATAGTATAAATATTAAAAAATCTTCTCAGATCCCTTTTTATAGAATTTTAAAAAAGAGACAGGGGACACATCAGGGGTTCACTATGCATATCATGCACATCTGCCACTAGATACATATAGGGTACCTTCAATTCAGATGCATCCTTTGATTAACATGATTGGTGTATATAATTCTAGAGTTCTAGCTAGACCTTCCTTCTCCTTCTCAGAGCAGGAGATCATCGAGGATGATTCAAATTATCATACACTCTTTATTAGATCTTACATTCATAATCATCCTATTCATAGTGTTTTCATAGATAATGGATCCAGTGTGAACATGTCCACTATGACATTGTTACATCATTTGGGATATTCTAATCAGGATATTACCCCAACAAACTCAATTATCATCTAATTCAATGGGAATATATAGAGTTCATTGGGTGAGATTTTAATTCCTTTACAAGTTAGTCAAACACATGTGGCCACATCATTCACTATAGTTCCTAGTGTAGGAGTTTTGATATGTTACTTGGTTGACCATGGATCCAAAATGTCTAAGTTCCATATGAGTTACCACTCTCCACTTCATAACCATCTTCTACTTTGCAGTCACCAGTTTCAGTTATATCGACATCTCACTAGTATATATAACTTGTGTATTTCTTAGCATATATCTAATTTTGTACTAACATGTCTTACATACCTTCCCTATTGTTTTGATTAGTTATATGTGATTTTATTTCTAGTTATTACATGTTTTCTTTTCTTGCTTAGCATATTTTGATGTGATTACATTTCTCAATTCTTATTTGTCTCATGTATGTGCCTTAGGACATTTGTCGATGTCCTTTACCTCTATTCATGTGTGTGCCTTTGGACATTTTCCAATGTCCCTTGCCTATACTCTTCTATGTGATTATGGCTTCCACATTAGCTTTGCTTGTTTTAATTGTATGTGTATGTGGCATTTGAACATGTCTTGTATGCTTGCCTTCTAGTTTGAGTGACATGTGCCCATGTCCTTTATTTTCTTGGCCCCTTGGCCACCCTTGTAAGCTTATTGATTTTTATCTTGTATGCTTGTTGCTTATTTTTTTATCATTATTTGTAATGCCATGATCCACATCATGAATTTATATTAATTTCTTGGATGCCATGATGGACATCATGTTCCATCCCTCCATGACAACTAACAATTAACAACTAACAACTAACACTTCCTTCTCTAGTTCAATATATTACACATGATATTACATTGTTATATGTAGCTAGGCATAACCCTATTGATCTAACAATCTCTCATTACAAACCATGTTATATCTTGAGATATCTTATCGATTATCATTGATATATCAAGTATCTTTGTATCATAACACACTTATATGGCTCTTTCTTATAAGGGAAATCATTATAGGGTCTTCATTCCTACCCTCAAAAGAGGAGGCAATAAATAGGGGTTTTGTCATAGAGATCAGAGCTCCTAACAGTCAAAAATCTAGCATTCAGCACACCTAAAACAACATCCAAACATCAAAAAAGTTAGAATAGACTAGGAAGATAATGAAAATATCAAAATAGTTACTATATTTTGTCTAAAAATAGCACGCAACCTAGACTATAGTGTTGGTACCACTAGTGTCCACTTTTGGTACTCTTGTCCAAATAGAAAAAAGATAGACTTTCTAGAAGCAGGCAAAAAAGTAGGTTCAGCTACAGTTTTGCACAACCAAAACAATTTAGAATCAATAGTTTTTAGTACACTTTTGCTTAGAGAATCCATATATAGGGGGCATCATGCATGACATGATGGCTCTCACTTAAAGTTTTAGATATGATAGTTAATATGACATCTAGATCAAAATCCATGTTTTAGACACCAGTGATTTGGGGTAATGTGCATGGCACATTTGTTTATTTTCTTTTCTATTTCAGCATTACCCAAGCATTCTTAGTAGTTGTGTGCCTTATTCCATCTGTAAGTAGTTGGCATCATTTTGGAATAGATTTCTTATAAGCCTAACTTCCACATTATTGAGTTCCTGAGTGGCGTTTATATAAGCCTAGTGCACCAATTTCAAAGTGGCTTTCATACAAGCCTAATCTCCATCTTTTGGAGTGGCCAAGAGTGGCCTAGTTTACAATGCACATTCATCTATCCACGAAAATTTTTATATCATAGTAAATTCATGAGATTCAAGAGCCATCTCAAATGACACACATTTCATACTAGTATCAGTTCATAGCTTCACTTCATGGGGCAACGATAGAGCCAAAGGACTAGTTAGCCTTTGTATTCTTGAGACACCTATTCAAATGGATTAGACACACAATCCAAACATTTATTAGCACACATATGGCCACCTGGCTTCACTTCATAGGTGATGATAGAGCCAAAGGGCCAACCTTTGCACTATTGAGTCACTCTCAAGGAATTGAGCACTTAGCTCCGTTCACAATATTACTCTTGCTATAACATCATCCAATATTACTCAACATCACAAAAGGTTTTACATTGGTCCACATACCTGGTGAGGTGTATTCATTCCTTTCTCTTCCTCTTTCTCTTTCCCAACTTTGTACATTTTTATTTTAGATATAGTGTAACGAGAAAGAATTGATTTTCTCTTTATTTCTCTTACAGATTCACATTTTACATCATGCTCTCTCTTTGAACACCCAGCATCACACAGCTTCATGAACTTCACCCTTGTAGGTAAGTTTAGGTCCATTTTCTATTTTTTATTTATCCTAATATTTCACTTTGCTACATCATTAAAATAAAAGGGAGGGAAAATCTAGTCATATAAATTGTGAAAATTGGTAACTTGAGTGTGGCTAATGACACCCAATCCTTAGGTCCCTCTTTCTTACTCGCATGACCCTCATAGGCATTTATTCACTGATTCCCAATCATCTATAACCTTCCAAAATTGAGTCCAATTGAGCCAAACTCCTTTTTTCATGATAGATTCATCCCCCCAAGTCTCGTCTACTCAAGATAATAGCACCACTTAGGATTATAGCATCAGTGCCACTTCTATCTACTTTTAATTCTCTTATCCAAGTCCATTTTTGGCCCCAATGTTCAATTTATTCTGGTTCCCCATCCTTTTCCTTGTCAGCCTAATATGAGTACATTCAATCGATGACCAATATATCCTTATAAAATTCCATTCAAAGATCATTTGGAAAGGGTTGGTAATTATCACTAAGAAAGCAAGAATACTCAAGAAATCTTCCCTATTCTCTACATACAGCCAACCAACACACTTAAAATCTTATTCAAATCATCACACTAGTCCTTAGACACCTTAAACACATCTATTTTAGCATTCTAAATCTTCATACACATAATTGAAAAAATAACATCAAGTGGGAGAAATACATATGGCTTGATCCCTCTTTGAAGTATTGGTATGTAGGTAGCATACCCACATAAGGGGTGTATATCTACGTCCAGTGAATCTTACACACACTAACCCCCCCTCTTTCTCGAAATTGGTCAAATCAAATGGAAGATAGGGTTTGAAGAGAAAATATTCTCTACAAGGAGCTCTATAGACTTACAACTATCAAGAATTTGTAGATAGTGTCACACAGACATAGCAAATGAAAACCAAAAAGTTTACATCCTCAAGACTATAGTGATAGAGGTGGAATACAGCACTAATGTCACTCTTATCCAGTTCTAGAGCTCCTATCCAATCATAAAATGAAATTTAGATCTTATTTTGTGATAGTCTCGCAGTCTTACATAGTAAATTCTATCATTTGTCTCAATTAGATCAATTAGTTTTCAGCTAAGTCTTATTTTCTTCCCCTTATTACTATTTTTAGAAAAGTTTTAATTGTAATCAAAATTGAAAAATTAATAGCTTAATAATTACATATTTATTTATTGATTTTACTACTCAGACCCTTTAAGTAAATTAGTAATAATACGCCAATATTCTCAAGATTGTTAAATCAGTTTGCTTATACCAAATTTGGCAATGATATCCCTGACAACAAGTTTAATATGAATTAACAACCATCTAAAGAAATAATTCTTGTGTTCAAGACAAGGAAACCAAATAATATGAACTTGACCTTCCAAATATGAAAGGGATCACATAGTGATCACTTCTTATTAAGGCCAAGGTAGATATCTTTGGAAAATGAGAGCTTAAAATAGAGGATCCTAGTAGTAATTTATTCTAGTTTAGATCCCTTGAGCCATTTTATGTTATCTAATAAATCCTCTTCATCTTCCATAATTAATGTAGAAGATGTGATGTAAATATCTTCATTCAAAAGAGTGTAAGTTCTAAAATGGGAAGTATGGATATTGAATTTAGGTCTCACTTAAGCCTAATATGCCCAACATCCAAATGTGTGAAGGTCAATGAAGGTTTCTAATCCCTTGGAATCCCAATCAAAAGAAGAACAACATATTATCTAGGTAGGGGGGTTTTTATTCATCTTAATATTCTACCATATAGACCTATAACCATGACATATATATCTTAAACCATTGAAAATAAGTTTCATGATAAGTATATGTTTCATCATTTTCTAAGCTTTCCATAAATATTGAAAAATAGGAGAGCCGAAAACCCTAACTAAGAAGGAACCAATCAAAAGAAGATATATGCAACCTATTCCATTATGGTTTCCCTATAGAATATTATATCTTACAAACACTTTACATAGCTTATTATCCTTCCCAATATCCCCTTGATTGCAAGCATAATGTATTCAATTCTCAAAAAAATTAATCCAAGCCACCCATCATCTTGGGATTACAATATATATCCCAAGCAATAACATGTCTTTATCAGTTGCCTTTACCTTATGACCATAGAAAATATCTAACCATTTTGTGAAGCTTTTCAAATTGATATTTATTAAACATCCAACAAGAGGAGTACTTAATATTAAATGAAAAAATAACCTTTTGGAAAACATGTAATCTCCTAGGTAAGGAGAGTAAGTATCCATACCAATTTAATATTTTTTAATAGTATTTACATACAACCATTCACATATTTATTTGAAGGGGACAAAGTAAAAAGGATCCTAATATATCTAAGCACATGTGTAGGCCATTTCCATACCCACCCAAAATTAGTAAACAAAACTGGAGGGGATTTATCTCAACCAATCATAAGATATTTCTCACAAACAACCTTAAAACCACAATTAGATGAATATACATTAAGCTTGAAGATAATTTATTAGAAGTTTTGATTTTCAAGAATATCGGTGAGAGTAGAAACATCACCAAATAACACATAAATAATTTTAAATGGGGTCCTAATTAAGCATCTCTTTAAAAATAGTGTATAACTTCAACAATAAACATGAACAAAGAAGGAAAAAGTAGGAAACCTTATCAAAAATAGCATTGTTACTCCATGAAATCATTATGGTTACCATTTATCTCAACCACTAAATATGAATATTTTAAGAGGTTATCAACCATTCTATAAAAAATATCATGGAATCTAGATTCATTAGCCATAATATCAGCAAATGACCATTCAATATTGTCATACGTTTTTTTCAAATTTAGACAGGATCATGCTAACATTCTAGTTAGAGTCACAAGAACATGTATACCTTCCCAATTTTTGATTATATTATCAATAACAAATCTACCTTACACAAACATTATTTGAGTATCAAAAATAATATTTTGAATTAGTGCAATAAGTCTTCTTTAAATCATTTTTTCATGAATTTTGTTAAAAACATTTAAAAAGGTAATCAGACTCTATTTTTTCATGAGTATAATAGACATATTTAAGAATAAAATTAATGACTCCATTATTAATATTTGGCCCAAGATAGTCTAGCTATAAGCCTCATTAGATAAATTTAGACAATCAATTGCAGTCCATTCCTTATTTGTCTTCTAGAATTATCTAGGTAAGCCATCAATTCTAGTGCATTATTTGTTTTAAGAGATATAATAACAATCAATGCTTCATCAATGGATAATTCATTATCAAGAGTATAATCTTGTTCAAAACAAACATTTATTAGGATGATCTTAGCACAAAAAAAAATCTATTAAGTTATATATGGTGTTTAGACCCATTAGACTGAAGAGTTTGGAGTAAATAGTAAGAAAAAACTTTGATCTCACTCAAGTCCTTAGACACCAAACCCCCAATACTAATTTCAAGGAAATAACATTTTCCAATGTTGACATGCATAGGTTCTTTATAAGTGCCAATATTTAACTTCTCATATTTTGAATAACTAGTTTATTGTTCTTGAATCTTCTTTTTGTTATAATTATCATGTTTATCAAATAAATGTCTCAAAGAGAATAAGCCATTTAGAATATCATCCCCCTTTAGCTACATTAATCCATCATGTCTTTGTTCACCTTGGATTTTCGTTCCTTTCTCATATTTGATTCTAGAAATGCCTTTAGTTTTAGCCTAATCTTCCCTGCATTGTGATTCCCTATATGTGGAAACACTTCCTTCAAAATATAGAATTTTAGAGTTATCATCTTTTTCAAGGAAATAAATAATTTGTTTGTCATTGATAAATACCTTCAAATGAATATTATTTTTGGGTATACTGAGTATATACACTTACTCAATAATGTATTTATCTATGTCACTATCCAACTGAGTATCTAGAAAAGAAGTATATACAACCAATGCATCAGCTTTTGTAGTATTTTCTATAGGAACTACCATTATGAATAATGATTCAAACATTTCACTATAATCCCATACCCTACAACAGTAGTGATTTAAAAAGTCATGTTTTTACTTGATACTTATATCTTATATGTTTTACAATTAACTCGACATCAATGTACATCTTTTAAAGTCTTAATTCCTATTTCTTGTACAACATGCTGACCTAAATGCAAGGATTCATATTTTTCAAATTTTTTTTGTATTTAAGTTGTAATTTATAATAATAAAAAAACACTTCATTAGCTGGTGAGATAAAAAATACTATAACAATAGCAATAAATGAATAATTATGACCATCAAACTCAAGAGTAAATAAATCACTAGGATCGATATCAACCAATTGTGGTATATTTAAATCATCTTCTAACATTAAAATGTAATTTCCTATCCTTACATCTCATATAAGATATTGACATGTGGATCTTCATAATTTTATATGATGAATTTACTTTTCATTTCAAGTTCAAGTTTTTGCTTAAATATTTTCATTAAAATTATTGCATGGGATAAGTTGATATGAGTTTCTCCACATAATTATTTACAAATTTTACTTCCCAATAGTATCCCATAAGTTGTAGCTATTGGCATTTTTTGTCCCACATACCAAGCTTTGAAAACTTGAGTAGAGATCATGTGGAATGAGTGGACCAAATATTTGAAACATGTCAAAGATTGAAAAATCAATCAGAACAAAGGTTTTCATGATGTTCTAAGCATTTAGGGACATGGCCTAGATTGCACAGGCCTTAGAGAATCATCATCACCTTGAAAGAATGGTCAAAAGATGACTTGGGAAAGCTTTATTGAACCAGACCATCACCAAAACATCATGAAGAAATGAATGGACTAGATAACTTCTATATTTTATAAATACACCTCATAAATCCATTTGAGCTAAAGTATTGTAGTTCCATGGATCCCTTCATGCCTACGTCATCCTTCTAAAGTTTCATGTTCATATGAGCTTTCTAACTCAAGTTATGAACATTTGAAGTTGGACTCACAACATAAGACATTCACACTAACATCAAATTTAGGCCCTAGGAAATAATTTTTTGATTTAAAAAGACCATTCGAGTTTAAATTTTGACAAGCTCACAAAATTCAATGACATGCTCTTGAACATAATTGATGATTGTGTAGATGTCAAACTTAAGATAGTAAAAAGAAATCCATTGGAGCCTAAAATTGATATTTGTACGAATGTCAAATAAATTCATTAGGATGGGAACATAAATGTCAAAAATTAAGCCTATAAAGTAGACATTAGATTTCAAACAGTGGGTCCCAATATATCTATAGCTCGCATTACTTTGTACATCTTGATCTGATAGTGCACAATGAGTCAAAAGGTTAAAGAGATCGAGAGGCCACCACGTGGCATAAGTGCATGAGGTTAGATACTAATAATAGGATCTTAGAATCAATGCATGATTGACACATGGACTGATAACAGATCCTAAATGTAAACATGAGGCTATCAAGTGACACCAACTTATATAGATTTGACAAGTCAAGGGTAGTATCAATGGTGTGTAGATATGACAAAATGAGTTAATGATCTGAGTCATTATCGATATCTAATTAAAACAAAATTGATCCTAGGACTTTTGATGGAAGTCTAAGAACCATTTGAACCAAGGAAAAGAAGTCTTGCAAGGTCATCTAAAATTCCTTGAAGCTCGATCCAACACCATTAAAGGGACACACAGATGCAACCAAGGTGAAAAAGAAGATAAAGGACACCATTAGAGCCCAATATTGACTTCTTGTTTGATAACTTTGTATCATGTAGGGTTCATTCTTGTGACTATGTTTGTCATACTTTGAATAAAGATCTGTGTATACGTGAGCTCTTAGTTCTTATAAAGACTGAATGGGTCTTTTTGGACCTAATGGGAGTCTAGGAGGGGCTATATAGTCTATAAATCTATATTAATATAAATACTATAGGAAAACCAATGGTCTTAGAATGGTTTTCCATCTATAGTAGACCTATGATCATGGAGCAGATGTGTGATTAATGAAAAGGGTTTCATTTATTGATGTGGCTTCATCCTCGATAAAGAAGGTACTAACTACCATTCATGGCATGACTACCAATGTCAAAATTTGAGGATTTGATCCTCATGAGTAAGTCAAGTGGGTTTAGAGTCCCAAAGTGGAGAAGTGGTAGTTGGAGAAGTAGTTAAGTGCATTGATTACATTTAAATAGAGTTGTCCTCATGCATAATAAGCCCTTTGTCTTCTAGTGGATCTCCCAACCAATGAGAAGGAACCAGAAGACAATTGGATAAAATGGAGGTTAGCTTTTTGAGGAGGATTAAACCTAATTAAAGGAAGGCAGGTGTGAAAAAGGAACTAATGAGGTACCACCACATTTATTGATGACTTGGACCCTTTCTCCACCCTGTTACACATGTTTACATCTCTCTCCTTCCCTCTTTTGCTATATATAGAAGCTTTTGAGCCTAAAAAATGATCCCCTCTTTATCCTCTCAGTATCCCTCTACTCCCTCTCTTGGGCATGACTAATCTCTTCCAAGATGGAGTTTGTAACCTTTTGAAATGAATACAAGATTATTTTTTAGATTTAATTATTTTGGTATAGTGTATACATGTAAGATTTGCATATGTGGTAGATTTTTTCTCCCTTATCAAGTTATTATATCACCTAGTTACTGGTTCATCTTGTTATGTAGGTCATGTTTATTGTTATACATCTTTTTATTGAACCCAACATGTGGATACTATGACTGGTTAGTGTCTTGCATTATATCTCTCCATTATTTCTCATAGCATTTGATCATCTAGTGAACCTCTGCATGAAATACTGATGTATGATAGATCTTTGGAGTCCTAGACCTAGCCTTACGCTTGTTTCATTAGTGTTTAATATTTGATAAAAGTGGATCAACCATAATTTACGTATATCACCATATTTATCTTAGGTTTCCCTTTCATGTTATCACTCTCTCTCTCCCTTTTCCCTAATCATTAGTAGGTTTTAGTAGTGGAAATGAACTAAATAATGAATCAGAGGAGCTAGCCTTGTTAAAAACCCTAGAGGTTTGACCCTATTATACGATACCCACAACCTAGGTTCATTCTTATGTTGAGGTAGATTTGGAATTAGTACCTAAGAACTTTTGCTTCCAACTAGGGTATAATCTAGCCCACCAATAGTTCTTGCATGCCCTATGGGATAGGGTCCAAAATAGTGGAAAGATCTTGGTGTGTCTCTCCTCTAGTCAACTTTTTTAAGCAAGTAGTTAACACCAATGGTGACTCTAAATCAAATCTTTTGGTTATGAGTATACCAGGTATGTCCCATTAGATATTTTAGTTAGTTTTATATCTCATTTGACATATGAGGTTAATATGGACAACTATGAGGAATATCCCTATTACCCACCTCCTTATCAATAGTCCTAATATAATCTTCATGATCCATATGAGCCTAAATAACCCTATCAATATTTATGTCAAAGCTATGAGGATCCTTGTCAAATTTCTCATGATCCTTATTATCAAGGGGATAGCTCTTACCTTCCTCATGATCATAACCAGCAATATCAGGACCAATATCAATCATTTATGTAAGAGTATTTCCCTAATAATCCATATGAATAGTAATCTCATCATGATATTTCTCATCCTTAACCCTATCATGAGCCATCTATACCATCACTTAATTGAACCTTAGTGAGCCTTGACAAGTATGCACTAGAATTGTTCTCACAAAAGTATTATGGCCAAGATGTCCCTACTCAATAGATCTATCATGTGAAGGAGTCACTATATCAAGTTAAAGAAGCATGGGCACCTACTGAGAGACCAAATTGGAACAATCTCATTTGTGAGATTATGGATGTAAATGGTTACATTCAAATTATTAAAGATAAGCTAATAGGCCATGTGGAACAATAGGTCCAACCTCACCAATCTTATGTGCCTTCATATACACCACCTTAGCTTTCTTATGTTATATCCATACATCCTTAAAATATCATTCTAAGTGGCCCTTTTAATATGACAATTTCTTCATATGTTCCTCAAACCTTCCCTTCTTTGAGATCTATCTAAGAGAGTTTATAGAGAAAGAAGGGGACTTCTTTTAAATAATATATTATTGAAATCCAAGACTCCATCCTTCCTAAAGAACCCCTTAAGAAGTCCTTCAAGTTTCCATGCTAGAATCAAGTGATGAATTCATGGGGTAGGTAAAGTGTGATAATTCTAGATTTTAAGGCCTAAGTTAAAAGAGGATCTAAACCTATGCAAACCTATCTCATCTCTCCTCAAGACCCCTCTTGTGTACCTTATCTTCATGATGCCACTATTCATCTTAAAGATAAATTATTCCAATAGAATATGGAAAGGCAAATCAAAGAGTTGAAAGTGAAGACAAAGAAGGAGGAAGAGAACCAAGATCAAAAGGTTGAAGACAGACCTCCAGCTTTCCCATCTTGGAGGTCTATCCAAAGATGTTCTCTAAGTGAGAAGGAGACTTCAATTTCAAAGGCTATATCTATACTAACAAATCATAGAAAGAAATAATATATGCTAAATTATTTCAAATGTACTAACATACATGAAAAATCATACAATCATTCCAAAATAGTGTTAAATTGCCACTAGATAAACATAACTAGTATCATAATTCAGAGCTTAATCTATAGTGTTTTATTTATATTTAAGAGGAACTAACATTAAAATTAACATAACATACAAAGGTTAAAGATTACACCATCCTTACAACCTTATAAAGGAACAAGCAAGATAATGTCTCCCAGTTTTCATGACTAAGACTAAACAATTTAAAAGTTTATCTCAACTCTTTTAGACTACTAAGATGTTTTGCACATATTATACCTTACTTTATCATAAATAAAGGTACATATATAACTCTTCAAAATAACATGATTTAAAAATGGAATAGTATATGTCTAAACAAAGGTATATACTAACATAATAATTATAAACAACTAAAATTAATATAAATTTGAGGTTCGCCACTCCTCAAGGTCAAGTTTATAGGTTAGATAAAATAGTGACTCTAAAAAATCACAATTTGAAAGTAAATAACTAACATTCATATAAATAAAACTCCTACATGCTCACATATGGTAAAAGAAAACATCATAGCCCAAATTGACAAATCACTATTCACTTACCAAAATTGTAAGTGTAGTGTTATGACCTATCTCCAAAATCAAAAGGAAAATACTAACCTCAAATATGCATCAATATAACTAATCCTATAGCTTATCTCAATAAGAAGTAGAAACCACTATCCAAGGAACTCAAGGGAATATGATCAAACAACATTTTAGAATCAAGTTTTCTTTTTATGGATACACTAAATCAAAATCTTATAAATATGAATCTTCTCAATAGCTTCAAATGATGTAAGAGGAGTGTGAGAGAATAACAACTCACCTCTAAGCTAACTAAGATATATAACACTTCTTCTCAAGTCTATATAATTATAAGGATGCTAATCCACATGGTAAACTCTTAACACAAAGGAATTCTCAACCATGACATCTACACTCAACTACAATAAAATTCCCATTCTTAGCATTTGTATAAACAAGGCACAAACCTAAAACATAAATACCTAATTTGTTATCACTCTATACTTTCTATGATATACTCACAACACAAAATAAAAATGGTGAAGGTGTTTTGATTATGAATAAAGATGTAATCACACTGAAGGTGCTCAATCTAAAAGATCAAGAATATGACATGAAACTCTTGTTCACAACTCAATAACTATGTTATGTACTCTCCTAATGACATATGCTTTAAAACCATCACCAATGAGACACTCAATAAATCAGCCCTTTATAAACTCTAAAGGGAGTATGAATGCTCTTAATGTACATATGCAATATACCACACACACATTCACAATGTTTGATTTTGATAAATAAAAAGATATAAAAATGCTAATGACTCATTAAGTCTTAGAGTTCAATCCACATCTCTAATACCACATGTAAAAACCCCTCAAGTTGTACTTATAAAAAGTAGTTTAAAAAAAACTAAATACTTTACAATCATTTCATGCAAACACACTTAACAACTTATCCAAAAAATAACTTAGAACAATAACAATTCCAAATTCAAATACCAAAATGCAATATAATTTTTTACAACTATAAGAAAATTAAATACATTAGGGCTCAGCCACGACTGGTCTAATAACACAATAACTACTGCTCAAATATAAACTATTATATTATAATTACATTTCACTCATGGATTTAACCTTAATAATAAAAATAGATACCATGCTCTCTGGATCTCAAATCAAACCAACTCATGTATCTTTGATAATTTTTAATGTATTCTCAAAGTAAGTACTATAGTGGGGAGGGAGAGCATCATCATAACACTTTTCAATACCAACCATGGACCAATGATCCCCCACACTTATCCCATAAGGGAATGGCCCTCCCTTCATGGATGAGTAGATAGTGACAGTGTGAGAAACTAGAGTAACATACAAGTAGCCAAGTATTGTATGATTTCTAAAACTAAACATGCAGTGTATCATAGAAAACTCATTCTATTACAAGATATTGCACTACCATGTAAATCATACACACCCAAAGATAATGTCTCACTATACATTATTTAACCAAAATATTCATACTAATTACAATGTCTTATAAATCATATCTCATCACATGTTAAACATAGGAGTACGTAAAGTGTATATTTATTCCATCAACACATGAATGAATATTACTTTATTATTTATCTTCAAAATAGAAATAATGCATACAATCTATACCACCTAGGTAAAATTCTCATTAAATGGCATATTCTCAACTATTGTAATAAGATCCATACAGCTACACCCCATGATATCCCATATTATCATAGTCTAGTGTTTTAAGATATAACTACTAGTTTTTATACAATCAGTCATACAAAGTAGTCATAACTACATAGAATCATAAGCTTTTATTCAAGTAAGAATATATAACAAATCAAGTCATACAAATACATAAAAGTCTAACCTAACATTAATTTATACTCTTAAGGTTTTAAGAACACATAAATGATGTCTTACTAATTATTACAAAACATAAGTAATAACCAACACATACATTTAATCAGTCAAAGTAGGTGAGAGTCTAGGCATACAACTAGAGTATGTACCATCTGGGCATATATATTTTAGTTTAAGTATTCTATGATATCAACTACACTTAAGTTATAATCACTAACAATTATCATAATTTTGGATAACTATAAATCAAGTTATACCTCATATGGATATAACTTAAGGGGAAACATTCATAGGGTTGAATGTTCCTATTTCTTTATATCTTAATATATATATATTTTTTTTTAGATATAGACATATTATCTAATTCCCTATACAAGTTATATAATTATATTAATACCTAAATCCACGTAGACATAAATTTGTATATGAACACCACTATACACTTTAGTTGTTTCAAATGTCCTTACCAATAATACAAAAATGGATTACAAATTTCAACAGTCATTCAAATTCCAACCAATGACTTTCATCAATTTTTATTGTCATATTACACATTTATGGATATCTTTGCATGACTTATAATATATACCATTCAAGCATACTAACCTTTTGCACATCCTTAAATATTTATACATTAACTAATACCTTACCAAAAGCCTAATATAATTGCATTAATATGGATATGACCATGTATTGACCATCTTAATAACTCTATCTATATTATACTAGGGTCCAAAATTATACTTAATAAATAGTATTTTCCTATTTTAGTTATCACTTGTATGTTATCACTTTCCAAGAATTCTTTATATATTAATGGCACATTTGTAATACTTGGTATCTATTATATTATATATTACTTAGTTTCTTAATTTAGATTATATGATTTCATCAAAATAATTATTTGTATTGATGTTTTCATAAAACCCACAATCACATGTACCATTCATAGTATATTTCAAAAAGTCTCTTTATACCACTCTATATTTTTATAACAGTGCCTACAGGTGTTACTAAGATGATAAGTGTAAAATACACAATTATGTGGAAACACCATAAAATTATTTTAGTACATTTCCTAGTCTCTATAGTTATGATCAAAGATTAAGAATAAATGCACTCAATCTTAGTTTCTTACTAAGGTTGAACCCTATACATACCATTGAGTTTACACAACCCATTTTATATCGTATTATTTTGTACATAGCTTACGTCATATCAAAATGAATTAATTAAGATATTAATAATAAATAATCAACCACCATTCAATATTGTCTTACAAATCCAATGATAATCATACTCATTTTGAAATGCAACTTGGGTTCACAACATAGCTTGTGCTAGTTGTACTACTCACTCAAAATGTAATACATAAATCTGAGGAAAATTAAAGTTCTACCAAACATTCAATCTTGTAGTAAAGAAGAGACCTAATTTATTCCCATGTTTAATATGTCTTACCTAACTGAGTATGGATAACATTTCAACATTCAATTACTTACACATATATCAAATCATTGAATAATCTTTCAATTAAGTCACTATGTTAATCAATTTTGTCTATTAATATTAAAAAATGTTTTATTAATAAAGACACTTCTTATCTGCATATTGAATCATTTCATACTTTTATGTAAAAAAAAAATAAGGCATCATGATTAAAATAATCACTGCCTAAATACATCTGATTGTTTTCTTATTCATTATAATTTAACAAGGTAGATTTTTTATACTTTTTTGTGATGCACTATAATTAAGAAGAAATGGGTGAGGTTGTTGTTGAATGGAATGCATGGATGAAAAATCCATTAATTAGGCTAGGGACTGCCAATAACACTCCCAATGAGAATGATCTTAAGGCATCTATCTCCATAGCTCTTGAGGAAGGTTCCACTACCAATTCTAAATTTTATCTAATTGCTAATGAATTGTTTATCATCTCATTTGTAGGTGGGTTATAGGAACTTCAACATATCTAAGATTATGGTTCATATCATGCTTTAGAATAAGATTTAAACATATCTTTCCAAAGTGTCATTATTAAAAGAGAAGACATTTTTGACACCACCAAATTATGAAATAATGAACCTGATGACCCAATTTTCGCTATAAAAACTAGTTTATGATAGATAGTATAATTATTATCATACATTTAACAAGGTAGTGGTATAATATATTTTTATGCATACATGTTAATATTGGGTCCTAAAATAAATACTATATAAGTACTACAATCGCATACCTGGAAAAATTTTCACACCTGATTCAAACTAGAATTATTTTTCTTCTTACTTCACTCCTATGCATTTCTTGTCATCCTCTTACATCTTCCTATTTACTCTTCCATCCTTATATTCTATATATTCTTCTATCTATTTTTTTGTAAATCTTCTATTTTTCTCCTTTCCCTCTTCCACTTTATTTCCTTCCACACTTTATTTATAATCTCTTCAATATTTTATCTCCCTTCTCATTCAAAGTCTACCACTCTTCTCTTTGCATGTTAATTAATCATTAATCAATGGATTTAACTAAATCTTAGTCAATGTTTGCATGTTTATTTTCTCATAAATCTATGGCAAAGACTCAAGCTATTTACATTTTGCATGGAATCTGAATTAAATGGGTTTTTAAATTAAAAATCCATAATAATGCAATTTTTAGTTTAACTTACAATACTTAAGATCATAAATAGAATACTCGTGTTCAATTAATTAAATATTTCCTTTTTAAACAAGCCATTCTTATTTGAAGTTGAATTCATGCAATGACTAGTTAAATATGCCAATTATTTGACTAAACTAATGTTAACCAATACTTTGCAAGTTATTTAAAAATAGATTTATTATTTAAACATTGAAATATTTCATTAGGGTAGTCCACATAGGAGATTTATCATTTAATTTATCAAATTATTAAATCTATTAAGTCAAAATTAGGATTGCCTAAGACATTATCGGTTTTGACCAACTATATATAATATATTATAAGTTAGAATTATTATAATTTCCAAACCTATATTTCATGTATTATAATTTTATATGTATGAATTTTTTTATCAAGTCTATTATAGAGATTAGTTCATGTTTTCTACTACATTTATAAATATGTATTAAATAATAAGGATTACTAGTTTACTAGGAATAACATCTCACAAACATAATAATCATAGTAATTAAATCCAAACAACTAGCTAAGTAGAGTAAATGAAAAGAATTAACAAGTTATTATATCATGTGTGTAGAGTCACTAGTAATTCCTATATCATCCCCCAACTGTCCCATCTACTCCATCATTTTTGATGATGCTCTCCCTCATCATGTTTTGAGGGTAGGATCAATCCTACATCCATACCATAACAAGTAGGTAGTTAATCTGAATCATCATATATAACAACGAATGATGCAAAATTAACAAATATACATCTACAATGTAAAAAATAAGAATATATAGATGTCATATCATATAAATTAAAAAACATATCACTATTGCATAGCAATATATATCATTAAGCTCAAATCAAATCATTAATAATCAACTGAAAACCATATAAATCCATGGATTCTAAGGTTATAAAACATAAAGTGAAATCAGGATGTAACATAACACTTCAGAGGTATATTATGCATAGAACATGCATCCTCTATTGATGACATATGATGACTCACTATATACTACCATTTTTACATTTAGTGATACTCTACCTCATTGGCACATCATTATATTTGATGACAATGAGATAGTAGATGATGATTAAAATTTCCATGCTTTATTCATTCAATCCTACATTTATGAAAAGCCTATATGGATTATTATGATTGGCAATGGATCAAGTGATAAAGTTTTCATGATGTCACTTATCCAATCCCTTAGATAAACATCACAAGATTTAGAAGATACTACCAAAAAACTTAAACTATTTTATGGATAGATACACATTACATTAGGACACGTAGTATTACTTATTTAGGTGGGATCAACCTTATTATCTAGATCATTCCTAGTATTTTAGAATAATGGGGTCCTCAACATGTTTTTAGAATGTATGTGGATGTAGAGACTTTATGTATTTCCATATAATTTACACTACTAACTAAAGTACATATACTAAAACATAGTGGTTACAATTCTAGGAGTATGGTACGAGTATCCTCTTCAGTCAGTAATATCTCCTTAACCACCCCCACCATAATTATTATTATTCTATACACATATTTAGGATAATTTTTTTGATATAAATGATACACACATTTTGGATTAACATTTAGATATGTTCAAAACACATATCTAGAATGAACATACATATTAAATTGTTACACATATATAGGCACTATATATACATCCAACTATTCCACATCGATTATGTCAATGAATTAATCAAAGACCATAGAGGGTGCAATATTATTCAATAAATACTCAATTACTTTTTCATGCATTTTATTTTGTTACATAATGAAAACAAGCAACGAGACACCCTCCTATTATACACCATAGAGTCCTCAACCTTTTAAAACCATTCATCATACACTGATATCCATAAGCATTAATCATGATAGATATGGTACACCACATGAACCTTTTATCAGATTTTGCCTCATCCCTAGTTGATACTTATCATCCATGAAAGAGTATCTATCTACCACCCAATACAATCACTTCTTATGGACCTACTCTTAAATGTATATTTGGTTAGTTCTTCAAAATTAGAAATATTCTAAACATATAAAAAAATAAAAAATATTTAAATATGAAAAAGAAATCAATACTAGAGTATGACATGATTGTTAGTTTACATTATTTATATATGTAATTTATCACATGTTTGATATATGAAATATTATTTACATACACACATACATTTCAAGGTATCTGAGTGATACGTAGGACATACATGTTACACATTGACATACAAATGTTGGTTTTCCCCTACCCAGTGGCGATGTCTTTACTATGGGCATCTTCTTCCACATGCTTCACTAATATATATTACATATTTCAATGATATTTGTGCCATGTTAATCCACCTATATTTCTTACACATTTTTTTATGTAATCATTTGTTAAAAAAATATACATGATACATGCCATTGTACTATTATGTGACATTTATATATATGAATGTTGTAGACTAATTCCCTATTTCATGCTCTATTTCTACTTTTATTATTTTACATGATAGTCTTAATTTGTGTATGACTCTTGTGTGTGGCCATTTTCCATGCTTGGTGTGACATATTTGATGTTCATTTTTGGATACATTTTTTATGTCCTCCTGACTGTTCATTTTTGGTCTTGGTTATTGTGACATTTTATGTTTCTTATATGTAGCTCTTAGCCTTATGTGTAAACTAACAACTATGTTTGCTAAGCTTGTTAGCATTTAGAGGTTCCATGGTTTATATCATGCACTATTATTATGAATTATTATTTAATTAAACTTCTACTACATGTTTTATTAATACATTTGTCTAGATATGGCACTTGCATGCCCTATATTCCATATGTTACATATATGCCTCAATTGATACTTAAATTAATATGATGACATATTATCCACATATCAAATCATATTATATGATGTTATGTTTACACATCAAATGATACAATTTAATCTTAATTTTAGATGAGTGACTTAGAGGATGCATCCCTTGTCTTACAACGGGGCCAATACAATGGATTATTTATAGAGATATAAACCTCCATAAGTAAGAAATTAGATCAAAGTACAAGTTTCACAGACTTAAAATATTCAAATTGTTTAGATATTATATTGGTCCAAATACATGGCATATATTGGATCATTGATAAAGAATATTATGGCATATACCATGCATATGTATTCACTTTACAAACACTTAAGAACATATTCATACACACTTGGGTGTATATGCATGGACATATGCACAAAAATTTATAGGAACAAAATGAAAAAAATTCACATACACATACATTTGGGATATAACCTTTCAAATTCAATATACAAATGTATAGAATTCTATATCAGTCAGTATATATTTAGGGGTATGACACTAGTTCATGTGAACATATACAAAACCAACACAGTTTTAGGTTAATGACAATTGATTATCATTCTTCTTCACATTTATCAAAACCTCTATACATGATGGGGGTGTAAATATTATTCATTAATTTTTTATCATGATTTTATTTTTTAACATAGATCAAACTTGATTGAACTGAAGTGAAACATTACATTAGAATCTATAATCCATCTGTAATGGTTGATTCATTTTTTGAGTGAACCATGCCTAATCGGTTCAATCATTTACCTACATAATGATCTATTTGATTTGAACCTAGTTACATGGTTATCTATTTTTATTTTTATTTCATAGTTATTTGGGTTAGTACATTGTGTAATTTTCCCCATATTCATAAGGTTCAGGGCATATTTCCTTCCCAACTCAGGATCATGCATAGTTGTTTAATTTTGGATAATGATTACCCAAACTATCAAATTCTTCAATGAGGAATCATCATTTACAAAAAAAATAAAAATATTACATAGTTTGCACTAATATACAACTATACTCTAACCCTTTCTCTTTCAATTTTTAGATTTTTGATTCCACATATGGACATTGAATACACATTCATTACAGGTTTACATAGAGAAACATTTTGCATTAGATCCACCTCTCAAAATTAAAAGTGTTTTTTACACACTTATTTATATTATATCCTTTTACTCTAGAAATTCCATTACTAGAATAAAAGTATGGAATTTTTAGATACTAAAATTTGGTCTTTGGTGCTTCACAATGACAAGCTTGACACATATTTATCACACATGACTTCAACACTTAAACAAGGTCCTAATTCACCTTCCTCTCACACTTTCATGTCATTTTATGATTCAACCCTTTATTTATACTCTTAAACACCTTTAATAACCTCACTTTCTATTTTAAACCTACTAAATATCTTGTACATCCATCTTTAAACTCTCAAAATAGTCTAATTATATATAAGTTAGTGTTGTCAATTACAGTCATTATCACTAGTTGATAATGACTTGTGCTAGTTGAAACCCAATCGATATCCCATCAATGACTATTTTATAAAATCAAACCCACCCTTAGGGTCATCTCATAATCCTAGTGCGTTAGTGGCAAGATGTATTACTCAAATGGACCCATATATAAACAAATCAAAATCTCACTCAAAATGGACATTACACTTATTTATTGTACATCTATACAATATTGAACATGAAGAAAATCTAACCTATTCTAATTAAATTAAAAATATATTAATAGGATCAATCACAATCCAAGTCTAAAACACTAAAATTCCAAGTCTAAACAATAATTGTCAAGTACCAAGATCATTCATTAGCTACATACACATAGTGAAAGAACATAATTTCACAATCACACTAGGTGGGAGAACTATGTTTGGTTTCATTTCCATCCTTGGATTATTAGATATGTAAGAATTAGGTAATCATTAGGTAGGGTGATTGGGGTCATCTTAGATAATTACACTTCATCCATTTTTGTAGGTTTCTATCCCTCACAAGCACATCTAAATTTTTTAAGGCAAAGGAGTTTGATTTGTCCATTTATGTGCATCATCAAATTTTGGGCTCAAAAAAAAAGAAGAAAAAAAAAAACTCTTAAATGATATAACACTCAATATGCCTAACTTCTCACAAGTTAGTACTAACTATAAATTTATTATTGGCCAATACTACTAACATTATCCTGTGGAACCAACCCATCACATATAAAAAAATAGTTCTAAAATTGGATTATCACCAAGCATACTTATCCCTAACTTTAAATTCCAAAACATAGTCACATTTAGATAGGAACCTAATAAAGCTATGTATAGTGATCTCTTTCATAATTTCCATATTTAGCATATACCCTTATCAAATTAGGAGAATAAATTATCAGTCATTTACATTCAAATGTGTGATTAAATGTCATATATTAATATCTAAATTACATTAAAAATTTATATTTTAGTCAGGTTAATCTTCATTATTAATCCATATTAGAGTAAAACACACACACACACACACACACACACACACACACACACACATATATAATATTTGTTTGACACCTTTGTCATTATAGTGATTATAAATTATTCAATCCATTCTCTTGTTGGAAAACTTGATAAATATTACGCTATTAAGTGTAATGATCTGTTATGCTAGGTTAGTAACTACCTTAGTGATTAACATAATTAGCTTAGTGGTTAGGTATTATTGTTTTATAACTGTTATTCTTTTATGAACCATTTATCTTTGTATATATATACCTATGTTGTTCAATAAATTATTATAGAACTCAGTCTTTGTTTGCCTTCATTGGTATTAGAGTGATTCATAATGATAATTTGAGTGCTTTTAGAGGTATTTGTAGTCCACTTTACCTCTAAATATGAAAAGAAGATCTTGAGTGTAAGAAGTGAATGGTACAATAACTATGAACATCTCACATCTAGAAATTATGAAGTGTTGGGTACTAATAAAATCATCCCATATTGATGCTAGCAAAGTGTGAAGAGTAGTCAAAATATAAGCCCATTGAAATCCATATAACACAGGAATCGACTTGGAATTTGGATAAGGTCAAATATTTCATTAAGATAGCATAGACATTTGGTGATCTTGATTAGATCAACATCTAACATAGTCTGGTGGTTACATGCATATCTTAGTCTGGCGGTTACATGATTTGAATCTGTCTCTTTGCATTAATAACTATTTAGTATCAATATATGCATAGTCAACATGGAAGTAAAGGAGGGAAATATTTTGTTACCCAAGAACTTCATGGGACTATTTATAGCTCGTATAATTTTTGTAATTCAATCCTCATCATTCACCAAATCATTCCAAGGTTCCACTATTTTAGTTATTTCTTTTGGTTAAATTATTTTATAAAATTTTATATTATTTTGATGGTTATAATCATTAGGGTTCAAGTCAAGTTAAATTTTTAATGCATCAAAGGTTTATAGATTCATCATTATAATAGTCTATTATTTAGTCTTTAGAGGTAATAAATTTTTATTGATACATTTGGTTTTATCTAGTTGTCAATATCAAAAATCCAAAGTGTCAATATTATTAGTTGGGTTTATTATAGTGAGTCATTAATTTATTAATAGGAGTATAAATATTTGATTCATGACAATAATTTTGTATGTCATATAAGTTATGATCAAATAAATTTGGAGTCACAATCTTGTTAATAGTTTATTAATATTTTGAAAGCCAATGTTGTTAATCGTAAATGTCATCAATAGATTCAAGTAATAAAAAGTATCAATATTTTGTTTTGGATCTATTATCGATATTGTAAAAGTCAATAAATATCTTATACAGATGTATTACTGGGTGAACCTGATGTCCTCAGTCATATGTGTCAGTAGAAGAGCTTTGTACTCAAAAATGACATGTATATGAGCTTTATAAATATATTAACTGAGTAAATAGATTTATTTACTTGAGGTTGGAGGATACACAAAGGCTGGAGAACATTTCACATCCTCTCATGAGTCACCTACGATGGGGTCACACCATTGCTATGGTGGTAATTTTTGGCATTTTTTTTTATGTTTTGAAGTGTATTTTTAAATAAAGTATTTAGCATTATTTTCTAATTTGGTACCTCCTAAAAAAAGAATGTTGTGGGGAGAAAAAGCATTAAATTAGTGTTTGGTTCTTAGAAAAGGGTTTGTGATAATTCAAGAAACCACTGAAGTACAATAGAAACCTCATGCACCATCTAGGTTCAGTGTCAACCTATAGTAGAAAATGATATGGGTTTGTGGTAATTTGAGAAACCATCAAAGGTGTTAATAGAAAGAAGTGTTCCTATCATTTTGAATTTTTTGGTAATCTTGCAAGGAAAAACTAAGGTGTCACCAAGACCTTGAAGTCATAAATATGGCATGTCACCTTAGAAAGTGAGCAAGCTACATGGAGAGTAAATATTTTTACAATGTTTGTAATAAAGGGGGGACCACTATTAGGAAAAATTACATGTTTTAGAAATAATGTAATAAATGGGGGAATGTTGGAAATCTTGATATATATTACTTTGTTAAGCATAATGATCTATTACACTAGATGAGTAACTAGCTTAGTGATTAGCATAATTAGCTTAGTGGTTAGGTATTATGGTTCTATAACTGTTATTTAGTTATGAACCATTTCTCTTTATATATATATATATATATATATATATATATATATATATATGTTGTTCAATAAAATATTGTAGCATTCAGTCTTTATTTTATTTCATCTCCAAAGATTACAAATTTTATAAAAATATCAATGAAATAAACACAACATAATAATCTGAAAATATAAATTTACGCTATTCAGTTTATAAACATGCTTAAGATATATCTCAAAGTAAGACAAAAGATAAATTTAGAACATTTACTATTGGTTCTAAATTATTTTATCTATTTAACTAGTCAATACATGATCATAAAAGTACCAGATGATGATATGTATTTGATGTCATGATTCACCCTCATAGTGTTTGTACAAAGTTCATAAGGTAGTATCTAATAATCCTATAAGTACACTACTACCATGAAAATACATACATTTCTTGACCATCTGAGTGCCAACCCAAAATTCCATTATAATTTTTGTGGCCCATCTTACTTTTTCACTTTTATATTTGATTGATTATGGAGTCTATCTATATTACTTGTGGTCGTGTGAAGAATACTACACATTAAAACATATTGTGTCTAATTGTATTTGGGCCATCCAATCATAAGATGTCAAATATCCATAAGGTCAAATTTACACATAACCCAACTATATAAAAGTGACTACCATTGATAATTTATAGAATGAACCCCTAAATCTTACTATAAAATCTTGACAAATCCTAGAGTTCAAGTATAATTACATTGGTGAATCTTTGACAAAATTGTCACGTATGTATAAATTAAATGGTGATTTCTATTAGCTCTTTCAAACAAATTGTAAATATCTAGTGAATTAATAATCATATTCAAATCAATAAATAATGGAAAAAAAATCCATAGTTAAAGCTCATTCCCCAAACACACTCATGGGGAAATTGTACTTTAGGTGGAATAAAGATTATGATCAATAGATACCCTAACTTTTTCAAAACATCTATTTTACTTTTCCCTATGAAATTGGGGGAAGCCCATCCATTTTAAACACTTGCATTAATGAATAAAACTAGGCAAGGAGGACATGAGAGATAACACAAATAAGAACTGTTATAGACCCATCTCAAAATTAAACCCTAAGTAGGTGTGTGCAACTCTAAAAAAACATCATTACCACATCAATGCCCAAACACACATGCACAATGTTTTTGAAGTCTTGTTGATATTGTTACTAAATAAACAATCCCAAACAAATGCAAATATCTTATTGATCTAATTACTAAATAAACAACTTTATGTGATAACCAAAATATGTCTAATATTAAGGGTTTTGATATAATATAAAAAATGGTTTTCACCTTACGATCAAAGATTTGATGAAAAAAATAATATGGAAATAGTTTGAATCCCTTAAAAGGTAGGCATAATTCATTAAAAGTGTGAAAACATTTACAAATATGTAGGTCTTGTATGTATTAAATGGATTGTACTTCATTATTGGCTACTTAGATTGTTCTTTGGCCTCTTCTTACAACTATTACTTGCTTCATAATTCCCATGACCATAAAGGTATAAAACTTTGATAGAAATTAAATTATATGAATTTAGGTTTTAGGGTTTCATATTTATAGTGTTTTAACCAATTTGAAACACTTATGTAGATTTATTTTATAAGAGGTAATTTTTGTTAATTAAAAAACCAATGGGTAAAGAAGTTAGAGGATGACAAGTCTAAATTAGAGATCTTATTTATGTTTCCTTATTATTAACGATTAAATTTGTCTTTTTAAAGATTAAATTTTTATTTCTTTCTAAGGACCAAATTTTGATAGCCATATGACTTAACATAAATTTAGTAAGGACATTTGTGAGTCTCTCAAAAGACCAACCATATAATATATTAAATTCATTATAGCAAAAATTATGATAAAAAATTAGAGTATAGAGTACAAACCAACTATGGGGCTATAGGGAAAGATAACTATGAAAAGCGAGGATGACATAACTAAAAAAATTTACAATCAATATTTTCGTAGTTTTAAAATTATAAAATATACAAAAAGGTCTATGAAAATGTCCTTACCATATCCATAATCTATAATGGACTTTAATATATATATATATATATATATATCAATATATATATATATATATATATATATATATATATATATATATATATATATATATATCAATTAACAAACCATGCCAACCAAAATATAATTATTACCTTAAACATTAAAAAAATAGTATGAAAACCTCTCTATAGTTTCTATGGTTGGTTGTGTTTTCAGAACATGAGCCTCATAGTCGATTCATCTGTATCTTATTTATTAGGGTTGTATACAACAGTTGTGAAGGTTGTTAAAGCAAGTCAACAAGTCTTCTAACTAGTGCATCATGTTTCAACCTTTCCAAAATCATTAAATGAATGTATGTAACATAATCAATATTCAAGATGAACCCGAGGGAGAGGTTGAAATCAATAATGTTTTATTTGTTATCCTTCATGTCCCAAAAATATGGCTCTCCAGGACTCTTTTTATGTAGTATATATGATAAGATCATGTGTATTACTTAGTATAAATTGACTAACTTCCTTTTAAGTATCTCAAAACACCAACCAAATAATATAATAAATTGAGTATAGAAAAAATTGTTACAAAAAAATAGAGTATAGAGTATAAACCAACTATCGGGCCATAAAGCAAGACAACTATGAAAAACTAGGATTACATAACTAAAAAAACATTAAAAAAAATTCATAGTTTTATAATTATAAACTACTTAATAAGGTCTTTCAAAATGTCTTAACCAAATCCATATTGGCCTTTTCCACTATAAACATCCAAGTTATTGACAAGGCTGAAAATTATTCTTACCCCATGGCACCTTGCTTTTAAAATTACATAGTCTAATGCTTGCAAACATCATCCAAGCAATTAAAACTTGTTGTATGTCCAAAATATCTAGAGATATGTTCTACACTTAGAATGTGTTGCTTTGAAACAATAAAATATGAAGGTAAAATCTTTTCTCCTTAGAAAGAATCCATTATCCTAATAGACGTCTAACACTAATAAATGTTATATATTCAATTGAAATTTATGATGTTCCCAAAGATCATTAATATAAATATATAATAAGGGAACTATAGGAACCAAAAAAAATAAATCACCTATCTATTAAAAATATTTTAATTCTTCCAATAAAGAGAGATGAGAAATTAAAAAACTTGCTATTAAACAAGAAACTTAAAACCCTTCTCTTGAATCCATATAAAAGTTGATGAATATTACAAATTATTGTTAAAATTTAAAATATTTGTAGTTTAAGACAACTAATTTAATAAATCAAAAACCAAATAGAAAATATGTTGATATGTCTCACCTACTTCAGAAATATATGAAAGTACCACTACATAAATATCTTTGCTGTATAATGGAAATCCTCTGAACATATATATCTAATATATCTCATTATTGATAGACATCTTCAAAAATATTTTCAAAGTTAGCATATAAATAAAATATCCAACAATGGGAAACATAAAATGCATTTCAAAATTTAAATTCCCTTTTATAAAATGGATAATAATATGTAGAGAACCCATATTTCAGTCTATGGTTCAAGTTCTATGATCAAGCACTTTATACATAGACAATTGAGGTTTAAATATAGACAGTTATGATTTGCAACCATCATGGGGTGGAAGACCCTCCAACCTTGAAAATCCAAGATAATTCTAGATTTACCTCTTATCAGTGTTTAAAACTAGAGATGAATGTTTCAATAATAATAGAGACCTTAAATAGATTTATATGGGTGCATTATTTTAATTAAAGTTGAAACAGGTTATCCTCCTCCATCCACATGCTTATCTCAACTCAATTTTGATTTTTAAATCCATAATAGCTTTAGAATATATCAAAATGATAAAAATAAACAAAAGCAATACTCCAAAAACCTTCACATATAAAGTTATCAAGAAGACCTTGCCTTATTTGTTGTTCCCACTTGAAGCTTGAATGAAAGCATGATGATTCAATTAACAACTAGACCTTTGTAGTGACATTTTGGTATCTTCAAAGCATTAGATCTTACTAACTTAGTCTTATCCTTTCATTACATAACTTATTAATGAAACCCTACCTCTTTAGTGTATGCATGGAGTTATAAATGGTGGTTTGATTTGGTGATTCGCTCAACCATCAAAGTATGTTTGTATAAATGTATCAGCCCCTTCAATATGCTAGTGCCAATTCACTAAAAAAATAGGAATTATCTCAACCTCGATCCCTGTATCTTTAATTCCACCTATACCTCATTCAATGCTATAAATAAAATAGGCATTGGGTTTGATAGTTATTTATTATTAAATTTTTAGTTATTAAAATCATATAAAAGGAAGAGTATGTTTGTTTTAATTAATTTTATAAATGGCACCAAAAATATTCAAAATAATTTCATAGTTTTAAAACTATAAAATATATAATAAGATCTGCCAAAATGTCTTAAACATATCTATAATCAATAATGGCCTTTCAAATATTTTTCTATTTTAATTATCAAACCATGCCAACCAAAATATAATTATTACCTTAAACGTGTTGTGTCCTAGGTGGTCCTTATCATACATATACATACACACACACATACATACATACATATATATACATATACATGGTGATTCCAGATAACCAATACATGTCCTCTATAATTTAATGGTAAATCATAACCATACATGCATAGTAACTATTGTGAATCTATGTCCCAAACTAAGACCAAGTATAATTTATAAGGTGATTTGAAACACATATAATAAATTATATAAAATTGAGGTTATTTGACCTATGTATATTTTCATATAATTAGCCATTTTCAAAATTCAAAAAACCTACTTATATATTTTGGGCTATAAATAGCCTCTAAAGTTTAACCTGGTGACTACCATCATTGATTCCATTGCTAGGTCCATTATTCACTATGTCTATCCTCTGTTGTGGCTCCCACTCTTATTGTGCCAACTTAGATAACTACTCTATGAACTTAATTCAAACCCTTATTGACTCATATTAGTGTTATTTTATAAATAAGATTTAAACTCATCTAAAAACCCATATATCATGTGCAAAAGAAAATCATGATACCTCTATGGTATAAATAGATATTACCAAAAACATAATTATCAAATGCTTATATATCATAACCCAAATAAACATCTCTTTTTTGTGATCCAATATGAAATACTCAAGGGTAGAGGAAACAAATCATGATCATAATCACATATAATAGCTTAATTAACATGTCCAACCCTAATTAATAATTAACCATGGGCATAATAAAAGTTGTTCCTATGTGGGGCATTGCATAGCCCCTCCCCCCATTAAGTAAATTTTATCCCTAATGTTTTATTGTCACAAGTAACATGTATTAAGTGCATCCATATGACGATTTAATAATATTCCTTAACATATTTGAGTCCAATCATAAGCATGATGATAATATTATAAAAAAATATGCATGTTAACAATTTCACACATTCATAGATTCTAAAAAATCTATAAAAAAATCTATAGAAAATCATAACTAGTACATAGTTAAGTTTAATAGGAATTGTAAGGATCATTGGCCAAGCCAACTAATGCAACAATCAATAATTTATAAAGTGGACATCCATATACTTGGGTAAAAAATATTGTTAGAGTGAAGATTCATCAAACACATGCAAAATTCATTAAATCCTCATTTAGCAATTTTCCATTATTGCAATGATTAAATATCATGGTGTAAAAATCAACATAGGTAAATTGTGTTTTTTGGTATTGCATTCAGTCTTGCAGAGCTGAATTTTTATGTCAGATAAAACAATTCTTACATATTTTCCCATCTCAACTGTTATCAAAAGGACCATTAGGAGGAAGCATCTGTTGACGTAAAAACATTGGTATCAGAACCTCAATGATCTTCTATTATCTACATCTGTAAGAATTTCTTATAAGACTTTTAAGTTTCATTGTTGTGAAGAATTCTTTGAGAAAGGTTATTACATCGAGTCCCTGGCCATTATTAATTGTCATAGGCCATTTTTACTCTACATTTTTGTTTCTCTGACCAAAATTCTCTCACTTACAAGAACCTTAACCTCTTATCAATGAAATTTGGTAAATCCTAGATGTCTTCTACAGTAGAAATTCTTAATGAATCTGAATTAAAAGGAATGTATGAACTTCCTCCTTTTATTGCTGAATAGCTATCTGAATGTCCTGACATTGAGATTATATAAGAAAATATTGAAAAATAAAATAGCTTATATAAGCCTCCAGCTATTAAGGCTTCACATGTCTATAAGAAATCTTAGCTTTTAAAGTCTAAGTTTGCTTATAAATCTACCTATTTGTCTTTTGTTAAACCAAGAATAAAATCTGTTGAACTCACCTTGAGTTATAAGCCCAAAATATATTTCCTAACAAATTTATTATCTTTATTGCCTGAATATAAAATTAACTATATTCGTTCACATGAAGATGTCAAATTTGTTCATTTTGTCCTTATCCATATCCATATTACTCCATTGATTCTTGGTAATATCAAGCATGTAATATACCTAGCACTATGTGATAGATGCCAAGTTAGCTTTAAACATGCCTATCAATTATCAAGCCATGGCCACCTAAATGATGAGGTTATTTATTTTGAGTTTTGTCCAAACCTATCTGTCACCATCCATGATAGAGGATGTAAAGAAGTCAAGTTTGGATTTTTAGATTGGTGGGGTTTGTTTACCTCTCTATTTGGTTTAGATATGTTTGGAGAGTTTAAGTATGCCTCTATAAATATTTCTGTTGTATATAATATTACTAATACAAACCACCCCAAAATCCTAAAAAATCTGCCTTATGTATGCAAACTTAGTGGAACTATCCAATTACAAAACGGACATATAGAGTTTGGCAAAATCCATTCTGATTGGAAACTTGACTGGTTGAAATATGTTTCCCCAAAAATGAAAGGTCAAGCTACTGTGCATAAGAGTGATTTTAAAACCATCAGTATTCTTCCCAAATCCCTTTCTATTAATAATTCTTCTATTCTTTCTCCTTCCAGACCTTCTACCTCTTCCTCCAAGAGAGCTATCAAAATAGGTCATATTTTAGTAGAAGATAAAGAGATCAATCAAGGACCTCATCCAAAAGATCAGTTATCTTGTACTTTAATGAATCTTCCAAGGGAATACAATTTAGAATTGTATATAGAAAATAAGGTCAATCTGTATAGAGGTGGACAGTGGCCTCCACATAAAGGAATATAAAAGCAGCCCAAAGGACTTGTTTAATATTTTTTTGTTGCATTCCAAGGAGATACAAAACCATCAAATGAGTTCAAGCATAGAAACTACATTTCTAGATTTAATTCTCATCTCTCTAAAAATCTAGATGACCTTTGTAAAGATGTTTTAAACATCAAAGATAGCTTAGATAAACTAACTATTCTTGAAGACAATACCAACCAAGTCTGTATAAATGTGCAATAATAGTTGTCTTCTATTGATACTAAATTGGTAGCATTAGATGAAAGCCTTGAGTAGTTAGTCAAGCAAGATCAGGAAGTTAAAGCTCAAGTCTCAACATTAACATATGAGGTTAATTCTGGTTCTAGTTTCAAACCTCATAAGAAACATCCCAGTAGTTCTATGATGCAAAGGACCCATGTCCAACTCTAGCCATGGTACCTCAATATAGATGATCTACTCAATCCATTAAATGAGATATCTGCCTGGTGTAACTCCATGTGGGTTATCACAGTCAATGCTCATTTAGACCCAATAAGTACCATAGTCTTTGCTTCAAAATTATTCTGGGGAATTTTTACCCAATGGTGGGATTTAATGACAGAGAATAAACAACATGAGCATGTTCACCATTAGCCTGATTCTTTAGTTGCATTTTACCATTTACTAATTAATGAGTTTGTTCCTCTAGTTGGCAATAGAGAATTGGAATCAAAGAAATGGCTTCTAAAGATGGAGCTATGTGATCTCAAATAGTTTGATTCTTTTGCCAATCAATTCAGAGAATTGGCATATGAACGTAAAAGCTTTGGATCTACCAAGATCAAGTTAAAATGTTTGCATGCTTTGCCTTATAATCTCATTGATAAAGTTATTGCTTACATAGATCTCAAAAATCTAACCATTGAAGATCTATCTCTTTCTGATGTTATTGACTTTCCTAAGCAATAGGCCATGCAATTAGTCTCTGAGACTAAAACAATCCAAAAGCTTACCAAACATCAAGCCTCTCAAATTGTTCCAGTGTTCCCTGAAATAGCCCCATTTGGCTGTCAACCTTTTTCCCAACCTCGCAAATAATAAAAGTAGTGTTACAAGCACCTTTCCTTTAAGCTCCACTCTTTTCCATGAAATCATTCCTATGCTCCTCCTCATCATTTCTTCAAGAAATGATGCACTAGCCATCCTCCATCTAAGCAGCCTATTTGCTATATTTGCAAAAAAACCTAGCCATATTGCCCCACAATGCCATTGCAAAAACCCTATTATTAAAGCCATTTTTACCTCCAATGTAGTTGCATGGTGGGATATAGTTGATTCTGATGAAGATCTTTACCTCTAGGATGACATATACAAACCAATTCTAGATGATCTCCCCACTAAATACTTTAACAATAATGAAGATGTAGATGCTCTCAAATCATTAGCCAATGATTTAGAGAAACCATTCACCAACATGCAATGGCTCTGGCATCATGATTATTCATAGCTACCATATGAAGCACATGAAAACTAGTCTCGTCACCACTATGAAGTACCAAAAAGTGACACCAGGCCAAAGACTAGAGGATACAATAGAGGATAAGGATCTACCAGAGGGAGACAACCTTCTATGCGAAAGATACCACCAACTTTGCAAAGGCCTCAAGATCCTCCTTTGCAATTTTAGAGCTCTTTCAAGCCCAGTGCCTCTTGGATGAAGAATAAATTCACTAGTATAGAACCTCCAAGAGAAATTCTAGCACCAACAATAGAGCCATAGTGGGATGTTTTGTTACCCATAGAAAAAGAAGACAAGGATGAAGTAGAAAGCTCTTTCTACTCAGATTAAGATTATTGTCTAGGTGAATGCAGTAACTTTAAAAATTAGAAAAGGAAGAAGAAGTAGAATAAATAATCTACTTTGAGCAAGTTGTTATACAAGACACAGGGAGATAAAAATTGGTATGTACTAGTATTCCTCCCTTAGAAATTCCATAGATGGCTTACCTTACTCAGTTAATCAATGGAAAGTTTGCCCAGTTTATAACATTAGAAATAAATGGTAGACTAGTAGATGCACAAATAGATACTAGAGCCTCTCTCTCCTTTGCAAAATCCTAGATCATCCATTATTGGAAGACATTATATGAAAACCTAGCTTATAAGAGCCTGGATGTCCAAGGGAACAATTTTATCTGTAATAAATACAAGCATCAGCAAACCCTTAAGATTCAAGACAAAATCTTTCAGTGTGATTTCTTTGCCTTAGATAAGATGTCTATAGATATTCTACTATGTGGTACTTTTATTGACAGATACTCACCTTATGGTTCTACCACTAAGGGTATCATGTTCACCATAGATAATGAAAGGCTCAGGATTCCCCACCTTATATATGAAACTGAGAAATTCCAAATTTCAATGGCCCAAACACTTGAACTAGTAATTCCTATTGAAATATAATATATAGGAGAAAAGATTAAAACCACTATCTATTCTGACAACCCTCAATAGTTCTGGTCCAAATCTATGCCTAAGATGGACATCAAGCTCATCGAAGGAAAACATATGAAGATTGGGAAAAAGATCCCAATACCAAAATAGGATTACAATTATATGAAACTATAGATCAAAGAAGTTGATAGAGAAAAGATAGTGTTTAGTTACCCATTCAGCCATTATCAATGGATTGTTATGCCATTTGGCTTAATGAATGCCCCAGCATTTTATCAGGCCCATATGGATAACATCTTCAAAGGCACGTCAAATTTTTGATGTGTATATATTGATGATATCCTAATTTTCATTAATTCTCTTACTGACCATTACTCTCACCTCACAACATTCTTTGAGATGGTAAAAGAAACAAGAATTATTTTATCAGACACAAAAATTTAGCTCTACAAGACTGAATGCAATTTCCTTGGAATGGTTATCCAAGATTCAAAATTGCAAATTTAGCCACACATCAAAGAGAAATTCATTATTTTTATAGAAAATCTAGACAAACCAAAGCTTCAAGCCTTTTTGGGATTATTGAATTATTTATATAGCTTTTACCCTAACTCTGGTGAAGACAGGTTTATACTTTAAGAACTTCTCTAGAAAATAAAAGCATTCCAATGGAAGGATGAACATACTACTGTTGTCTATAAAATCAAATCTAAAGTAGCTCTACTTCCAAATATTCATATCCCAAAATCAGATAAAATTATGGTTTGCATTGATGCCTCCGATATTGCATGGGGAGGAGTACTTATGTGTTTACATGAAAATAAAGAATTCGTTTGTGAATTCTCTAGTGGAGTGTTCAGTATAGATGTTCTCAAGTGGATCTCTTATGATAAAGAGATTTAATCTGTAAAGAAATGTTTAGAGAAGTTCATGTTAAAACTTTTGCATTTGCCACACCTTGTTGTAAAAACTGATTATACTATATTTTTGACCTTTAGAGAAAAAGATCATGGTCTAAAAGATGGTCACAGTAAATATATTAGATGGCAGGCTTTCTTTAATCAATGTAACTTCTCTATAGAACATATTAAAGGTACTAACAATATTATAGTAGACTGACTCAGTTGAAATCCACCTACTACATTAATGCATCAACCCATCCCTATTTTTAATCTAACCAGAATCTACAACCAAGGGTTTGCTTCCTTGAACATTCTTGTTCAAGAATAAATTCTCAGAGAAGGGTTACATCTGAGATACACCTAGATTTCCTATGTAGCAGGACAAGATCTATAGATGTCTTCAGTAGCATCTATTCAAGTAAATCATCATCAAAATACTGGTGTAATTTCTATAGAAAGATTAAATAGTGAATTTCAATTTCACCAATTTAATGAGCTATTAAAACATCCTTTATGGACATGGCTTATAAAAATTAGGTCCTCACATAATGAACACCTATATAGGTGGATAGCAAGATATGGTCCACACCGTATCCATGAAGAAGAAGACCATGATCAAGACATAGTGGTTCATACGATCATTCAAAGATAGCTAGAATGAGAATCATACTTCTACATCACTCTTCATTGTCATGCATGTGAAGCTGGACCCCAGTACTGGCATCTTTCCAGTACATTCCAGCTAAGGTGTCTTTTCTAGCCAATAAGTGAAGATGACTTGTTAACTAAAGTAGAAGCAATGCTGGACCCACCAAGCTAGACGTCCTCATCTAGTGCATCTAATAGCATATCATTGTAGACTACTTTTGATCTATAAAGCATGATGGGACATGACACCACCTTGGTAAAGATTCTAAGTAGGACCTCCCAAATGCTATAAATAAGGTTCTCCTCTATTGAGTTATCATAAAAAAAATTCTAAGCATTTATAAGTCTATTAGCTTTGTTCAAAGAGTATGCTCTTCTCTTGCCCTTTTTGAAGGATCCTGAGAATCAAAAATTCAAACAAAATCTGTATATAAGAGTGTAATAGTTTTGAGTGATAATAGTGAAGTTGTAGCCATTCAGCCCCTGCCTACTATCATAGGTTTTCTTGTAACAACTTCTATCAAAAGGACCATATTGGAATGGTTGGATACACCAATAAAACTTCTCATTTTTACATATATTACCATGCATAACGTCACATATAATTTATTTATCAATTATAGATAATAGTAATATATTTAATATCCACCCTAAAATTTATCATGCATAATCAATTGATGGCCAATGCCTCATAACCTAAAACACACATCTGAGACTAACATACTAGAAGAATACACACAACAACATAACACATTGTAGTAACCTTGTTTGTTCACAACATAGTTATGAAAAAGTATTCATAGAAAAGGTAGATAAATCCTAAAAAATAGCCTTAAATTCCTTAGGGTAATGAGATCACACAATAATTTCACTCTACATGCTTTAAATAAATACATTCATGTTCACAATAAGGTGTCAAATTATTTTATAGTTCTACCACATAATGTACTAGATTTTGTGTTTAACTACAACCTTAATCAACCTAAAAATCTTTGGTTGAAGTTATACCAATATTGACCAAATATAATCATGTTCATTTGTGCTAGTTAATTTCATATTGGTATGTTGTTATAGAATGTGTTTCAATTCAATCATTCTTTATATTAGGAAAGATGATCTACCAAACATCCCAAAATTATTGCTAAGAATAAATCTCATAGTGAAATCAAATTTGAATTCCCAATCAAGCATTCTATAGTCAATTTCCATAGTAAAATTTTAATCTATATGGGAAATCAACCACATATAGCACCATAAATGTTTAACAATTGAGCCACATAAGAGTTTCCATACAATTCAATGCTTCTATTTCAATTTTAATCTTTAATGATGCACATAATTTATCATAGAATCATTCTACATTAACAAGGTTCTTACTCTCTTATTGAAAAGAATATTTATATAAAATTTTAAATGGGTGAGTCTCACAAAGCCACCAATTCTAAAAATGCCAATGAAATTCTATAGAAGATTATCTTACAAAGTTAAATAGTGGTAAAGTAGGGTGATGAAATCATCCTACATATTCACATTTTCCACAAAGGAAATTAATTTGTTCCAAGAATTGTAACTCATCCAAGTTACCAAGCAATGGGCTTGTCCATAGTAGCTTCAAAATAGATGTTATCACTCATAGCATGTTGATAAGGAGGAATTTTGTTATATTTACCTAGAAAATCATTTGTTCCCATATGTAATTTCATTCAATAGTGGTTATCAATTCTAAATGAAACTTTACCTTTCAGATATCTAAAATTCACCACCCAAAAATATACCCAAATATTGTGATTATGGCCTTAAATCTATCACCTAATATACTCAGGCATGAATGGTTAGGAAATTACATTTTCTATTAGGATGAATATTTTTTAGGAACATCAAAATATTTAACTCCATAGAATGAAATAACAACAGGTTAAATAATTTAACCCCAAAAATTCAACCTTTCCCATAAAATGGTTATTATTCATGTGAAATGCATTAATTCATCTAAGACACCATGTATTCGGTTTCACTTTCTTCACAAAAGGTACCATCATTGGAACATAGTCAGGTATATAATCTCCCACATTTATCACTATAATACTACTTCACATTGAAACTACACAAGAGTTTTTTATCATTAAGGTAAATATTTTCATTTCTTCACCAAGGATTGTCACCTTTTACATTCCCAAGTGAGTTCCAATGATGATATACATTCTTTCATTAGTTAATGAGGGCAGGTCATGCATTTTAAGGCTACCAACTCAGAAATTTAATCATTTTATGCTTTCATTATAGGCCCCACATGCACTTGGAAATGGCTGAAAAGCAGATACCATACAATTTCATTATAAGGTTTTCCCATCTTCCAATATGTAAAACTCCACATAACTTCATTTTTTTCATGGAAAATTTATATTTGAAAAGTATTAATCTCATGCTTGCAATCTATTTTATAATATCATTACATAGTGGTCCAAACACACTTGACATTCATTGGCATAGTCTCAAAAATAAATTCAATGCATTTACTTACAACCAAGTATTATTTGGAACATAGTTATCACTTCCCACTCTACATCTAGATAAATATAAACGTATAGCTAAAATTTTAAAATCACTATCAATATGAGCATTGAAACTTAAAAATAAGTTTAAATATACATATGACTAGTCTATTCTAAACATATTAATTTTTTTCCAATCATTTGGGATAAAAAAACATGTGTAATTAAGAAATGGAGAACCCATTATCACTCAATTCCTCCATTAGGTCATGGAATTAGTCACTAAGAGTGTGGTCATGCCTCAATTCAAAATTCATGTAGAAGATAATAAGGGAAGTTAGATCTACCAAACAACATAGCTCAGTCACTAAAATTAATTAAATGCTTACTAAGTATTGAGTTAATGAATGTTATAAATGTTTGGATGGAGTAAAAATAAGCTTCTATTTAATAATAAATGAACTCAACCAATCTATCTCAAAATTACTAATTTTAATTATAGTATAAGTATGATTATTGACAAAAATTACATTGAATAACATCAAATTAGAATGCATATGTTTGTTGATTTTTCTTTGTGAATACTTGAAATATAATTAGAGCTTAAAATAAATATAAAAATATTTTTAAAAAGAACTATTATGCCACATTTCCTTTTGGACAATTTATTTTTAATAAATAGAGTTAAAACAAGCCTAATACCATATAACTTGCATGACAAGTTATGTCTATAAATTGAAAACTAAAACCAAAATTTTACTTAACAACTCAATAATATAAAATTAAAATCCTAAAAATAGACTCTAAGATAACTAAAATTTTACTCAATAAAATATTTTTGACTCATTGATAAGATAAGCCCAACATGCAAGAAGCACTAGATAAGATAGGCACCCGAAATCAAATAAAATATGAAATTGATGAAAATAACATTAGTTTAAGTTAAATCAGATCTAAAAAGTGTTATCAACCTCTTACATATGAAATGGATAAGTATTTAAACATATTTAAATATAAATTTAGTGAATTGTAGTCTAATTAGTACTTCTAGATATTTTTTAAGAAGTTTCCAAAAAGTGTCTAAATGTAACTAAATAATTAATATAGGGAATAAATAAAGTATATATTCATTATAAACAAGTAAAACCTCAAATAAAATAAATTTAAAATTGAATATCAACTTCCAACATTGACATCATACTCAACATTTTCCCTTTTGATACAAAAAGGTGAAATTCCTATCATCTCTTCGAGTTTTCCATGAATCTACTTGTGCAATCTTTTGGTGAGAAAATTGGGAAAAAAAAATATTTAATTCTCACATACTCAATTAAAATTTTATTATAATTTACTAATTCTCTTAAAAAATGATGTTTGAGTTCAATATGCTTGGTTCTAGGATGGAAAACTAAATTATTGGACGATTGTATTTCCTAATTATTATCATAAAATATCTATGTTAGCTCAAGTTGACACTCTTTGAAATCAAATAAAATTCTTATAAACCATAGTCCTTTTGTTCAATCTTATTTAATGTCTATATATTTATCTTTAGTAAAGGATAATACAATTGTAGCCTATTTATTTGAATACTTTGAAATAAACCCACTTTCCAATATAAAATAGTAACCTGAAGTTAACTTCCTATCATTAAGAGATCATCCCCAATATAAATTTTTGTATTTAATTATACATAATAAAATTTATAATCTAGAATTAATATTATGTTTATAATTACCTATTACATATCTAAAAATTGTCTTCATTGCTTGTAAATATTAGGGTGGTGGTTTGCCCATAAATCTAAAAACTAGTGAAACCTCATAACTGATATCACATCTTGTCATAGTGAGATACATCAAACCTCTCAAGATTATAATAAAAGTATTTTTATCATATTAAGGAATAATTTCCTCTCTAATTATTTTTTTATCCACTTGTAATTGGAGTGTCCAATGGTTTAGAATCGTGAAGATTGTACTTCTTTAGTATGACTTGGGCATATTTGTCTTGAAAAATAAATACTTACCTTTATTTCTATTGACTTCCATGCCAAGAAATTAATTTTTAATTCCAAGATCAATCATATTAAATTATTATTTCATATCTTCTTTTAAGTTATTCAACATCTCTATAGAACTACCTGAAAAAATCAAGTCATCTACATAGAGACAAACATATAGAACATATAAACCAATGCTAGTATGTAAATAGTTGGTTCATTTGGAATTATTAAAACTAATTGGTCCTATAACCAAATATTAATTCCTTATTATTAATCAATTTTATCTTTCTTCATCTCATAAATATCCTTCTTCAACCTATATAGATTCAATTATTTACCCTTTATCTCAAAACATTATGGCCTACCCCACATATACTTCTTCTCCAACCACTTCATTTAGGAATACATTTTCAATATTCATTGGATTTATTTTATTTATGATAATATATAAAAAACATTATTTTTATATTATTTTGACATGCCACTGGTGTAAAATGTTCCTCATAGTCAACCTAATATGGTTGCACAAACCCTTTTGTAATTAGTCTAGATTTTAACTTGTTGATTGTTCAATGACTCTTAAATTTAGTCCTATAGATCCACTTTATTCCAATTAAATATTTATAAAATTTAGGATACACAATAATCTATGTATCATTCCTTTAAATTTAATCCATCCCAATTTCCCAACATTAACCCATTCTTTCTTTGACTAGCTTTTACATAACTTATAGGTTCACTAGCCATATATGGTAATGTAAACATTGTATGTTATTCATAAACATTAAAAAAAAAAACTAAATTCATGATTTTAAATTCTTTTTATAATTATCTCATAATTCTTATCTAGCATTTGATTCGTTCGATATAGATTTAACAAACATTTGTACTTTATTTGACATGATGAAGATGGATTACTAGTCTGTTGGGAAGAGATGGTATTATTTTCTGTTGAACTAGAAACATGTTTAGGACTTCATAAGCCCTCAAAATAAAATTAAATAGCATACCCCATTCATTTAATATTTCTATATATACATGATCACAATCAATATACTTTTTTTTTTTTTTTTTGAAAAAAAACCAATCTTTAGAAATAACTGGGGATTTACTAGTAAGATTATAAAACTCCTATACTTTACTTTTATCACTATATCCTATGAAACTATGATCAATACTCTTAGGATCTAGATTTGGAGAAAAATAAACATTATTTATTTAACCCTTACCTTGACCTTTTCTGATTTTAATGTTATCCTTTCTTTCAACTTGAATGGACTTTCCATTTCCCAATCACACTTTGCTTTTGAAGGAGTCATCTAACTTGGTGAAAGCATCTTTTTGAGTTATCATTTGAATTAAGGAACCTAAATGAATAAACCCCAAATTATTTGCTTATTATATGATCACATTATATGTGAAACAATAATATGACTTCTCTTGAACCTTGCTTGATTCATATTGAAATCTTTCTTTTCAATCTCTTGATTAGCTTGATTCTTAGTTGTTAGTACCCTAAAATCTTTTATCATGTATCCTACTTTTTTGTAGTAATGACAAGTAATGTATTTTTTAATTTTATCTATGAAGTTAGTTTTAAATTGTCTCATTAAATTTGAGTTTTTTTAAACCATTTTGATTATGATTTTTATTTTTCTCCTTGGTGTTTGAAACATTTGCCTTGGTTTTAAGTGCTTGTTCTTGCTCTTTTGTATAAAGTATCATCTTATCCTCTTAGGACAAGAGAAATCCCAATAACTCATCAACACTTATAATTTTATTTCCATTAAACTCCTCAATATTGATCACAACATGTAGTCATATTTGAGATTAATATCTCAAAAAATTCCTTATTATTTTTATGTGTTATTCTCCAATTCCTTCAATTATCTGATATTTTAAAAAATTTAAAATCCATTTGAAGAGTTTGTAAATTTACCTTTATTACCTTAGTATATATTTTATATGAAGGTATTCCATGCCTCATGGGAATATTGGAATCAAAAAATTACTAGATAGATGCTTAAGCCTATGGAACTCTAAAGATAGAATAAAGCTTGTGCATCTTCCTTTTCTTCACCCTTTTTTGTTCTTTTTTGATATTGAGTCAAGGTATTCTAATATTGAGTCAGTGTGTACCCATGGATAAAATTATCCAAAAAACATTTTCATAAAATAATTCTCTTCAAATTATCTATCCAATATTCAAAGTTTTCATCTTGAAAATGGTAATATTCATGGAAGTAGAATTCATTAAAGTCATTGATTCTCCTGATAATAACCTAAAACCCTCATGAACCTTTTTTAAATGAGGATATATGACCAAATAAAAGTTTTGAGTGTATGGAAGGAGTGAAAATTATTTTAAATTTAATTTAAAATTGAAACTATATATCAACTAATTGATATTAGAATGACTAGTTGTTAATCTAGTAGTGTTGTAAGTGTGATTATGGACAAATATTGCACTAAATAACTTCAAATTAGAATACATATACTAATTGGTTTTACTTTATGAATATGTGTAATAAAATAAAAACTAAAATACAAATAAATATATTTTTTAAGAGTAATTATTATTTCACACTTCCTTATGGACAAGTATTTATTAATAAACAAAGCTAAAATAAGCCTAATATAAGATAACTTATATGACAAGTTAATCTAAAAAGTGAAAATAGAAAAAAAAAAATTACTTAAAAAATTAATAAATATAAAAATAGACTATAATATAAATTAAATTTGACTTAATAAAATATGTTTGACTTGTTCATAAGATAAAGTCAACATGTAAGAAGCCTTTTTTAGCAAGAAAGCAACTCATGTACCCTACACAAGCTAGGCACCCCAAATCCCTGTAAAATGAGAAATTGATTTAAAAAATAATAATTTCAATTAAATTAGATCTAAAAAGTGTGACATGCCTCTTTGGTATGAATGGATAGGTGTTTAAACTCAGTTAAATACATATTCATTGAACTATAGTCTAATTGGCATTTCTAGCTATTTTCAAGAAAGTTCCCAAAAAGTATCTAAAATTGACAAAATAATTAATATGGGACATAAGTAAATTACATAACTTTTATAAACTAATAAAACTCAAATTAAAAAAAATATAACATCAATTATCAAATTTTGGCATTGCCATCATACTCAATATTTATTTGTTGTCAACTAATCAAAGAACATGGTAATTGATCGTGTGCAGTCCAATATGTGTGCAATTCTATATTATTCAGATCCAAAAATGTAATCAATAAATATTCATGATTTTACTATCTCATAAAATTCACCTTATTCTCATATATAAATTTATATGATTAATTTCCATTCTCACACAAATTTAATTTTTATGATACTAAAATGCCTTCAACATCATCCTTCAATCTTGGGAAATGTTAAATTTTTTTATGTGAGTTTCAAAGGGAAAAATTAGAGGTTAACTTGTAATCAAATATACTAGAAATGTAATATTTATATTTGAAACCATCCCTATTAGTATATTTTTATTATACTATATGGAGCCTCAGATCTCCTAAATTCCTAATCAAAACCATATTCCAAAATAGAAGTAATTGTGAAATGCAGTTTTTAGACTTTTTAAGTTAGATGCACCTTTCAATTTGTAGATTATGAACATGTGAAATTAATCTCAATATTATTTTTTTTCAATTTCTATTTCTTCATGCCAAGTTACTATCAATTTGGACTTAAATTTCATCCAAATAGTACCATCTAATAATTTGGAGAGCTATTGCTTGTAATCAATCACTCAAGTTTCATTATGAACCATGTATACTATTCATAAATGATCATGGGTGGTCACACATAAGTTTGGAATAATATTCCCAAGATTCCCATATGTTATTTCCATAAAAACCTCATGGTTTCATTTCATATACACACCTTTTCATTTATAATTTCATCCAATAGGTCATTAGTTGATCCGGCAAACAATTCAGGCAACAATTCAAATGACGGGTCCACCCCAATTGATGACAGAACTTTCGAGAGCCATAACTTTTGCACCGTAGCTCCAATTGACTCATCGTTTGAACCATTGGAAAGCTAAGAATCAGGATAATATGGTGAGATTTAATTAAACTCCACTTGATGGATATTAACCTATGAAATTCTAATGGAAGTTCCCTAAATTTTATTTTTAGTAGTGTAGTCTAAAAATAGTAAGCTTCTAAAAATAGTAATTCCTCAAATTTTGTATTGTTTTAAATCATGGAAGTCAAACCACTTAATCTCCCTAAATATTGGTGACCTTCCACATCCTCCTCACACCTTCAAAACATGTATAAATGAATATGTAACCCAAAATAGAAATCAGACATCTCTTCTCAAAGATAGGCATATGTTTGGGTCTGCAAATTTGATCAATAAAACATCTCTTCTCAGAGATTTGCATTATTTAAATTGTGTTGTTCTTGTTTATTGAATTATATTTCAACCAAATATTTTGATTTTTGGATCAGTGGTATCAAATTAGTTTGTCTTTAGAGTGTATGATCCCAAGGATGAGGTTAGATTACAAGAAGCTTGGGTGGAAAATAGAACCAGCAGACTATCCACCTATTCACTCCAAATGACTTCAAATGTGGATGACACTGAGACATCTAATCCTTTCAAGGAAATGGTGAATGAATCCCTCCAATAGAATCAAGCATAGCTGCTAAAACAATTCACTCAAATTCTCCAAAAAATCTTGATGGGAAATTTTGATTCCTCATCTGCACCCCCACATCCTTTCAGGTGCCCCAACACCCTTCAAGGTTTAGGTGAATTTTGATATCCCTACATTTGAAGGAAAAATCAATGTTGATCTTGGATCAATTATCATCTTATTTATATATATATAAATTCACCGATAAAGAGAAGATCACCTTTTCTCTTTTGAAAGCACCATTGCCTATCAAAAATTGGTGGGAAGTGTATAAAATGAGATTCAGTGCAGATGATATTGGATTTGAGGTAGAACCTACCTGGAATGATTTCATAGAAGCTATAAAGGAAAAATACCCCCATTGGAGCATATGATGATCTATATATAGAGTGGCAACAACTTCACCAAGGTAAGAAAAAAATTGCTCAAGATTACTTGACATTTTTCCTCTATCTGCGAGATTGGGCATACAAAAAGTGAGAAACACAAGGTTCTCAAATATTGTGGTGGACTATAATGACATAAAGAAATGGAACTCTTCAATTTAGAAACCATAGTGACACATACAATTTCTTAGTGAAAATCTTAAATCTATCCACGAAACCTTACCCAAAGCCATATAGTATTATATGGTTGAGTCCAGGGACAAACCTAACCAATGTCTTCTCTCATATGGATGAGGTATTATGTGATGTGGTCAATCTAGATGTTTGTGATGTAATCTTTGGTCAAATTCATGTATGTTCGACATGGCATTTATGAATCAAGAACTCAAAGGATAACTCTCATTCTTGGAACATGGTGCTACAGGTATCAAAGGTACCACCTTCTACATCTATTTCTAGGATTAGTGCCAAGAAATTTGTTCTCATGGTGGTCAAGCCACAAGAATCCAAAAGGGCTAATGTTGTAGCCCTGACTACACAAAAAACACAACAACCAAAGCAAATAGATACCAAGTTGAAGAATTTCATGGCATTCTATCCACAGACTGATGGTAAGATAGAAATGGTGAATAATCAAGCCTTGCACGATTCCATAAATCAAAGTCTATTCCAAATATGTATCGGAATAAAATTGAAGTACAACTTCCACCCTTGATGATAAATATTAATCCAATGGGGACCATTGCTTCTCAAAGAGGGAGGAATGATCTGGATAACAATTTAGGTGATAATTCAGGTGATGGGTCCACCCTAATTGATGACAGAACTTCTGGAAGCCACAACTTTTGCACCATAGCTCCAATTGACTCATCGTTTGAACCATTGGAAAGCTAAGAATGTAAGAATGTGATGAGATGGAATTAAACTTTTCTCAATGGATTTTGACTCCCAAAAATCAAATTGAAGTGCCCCAAATTTTATTTTTAGTAGTACAGTCTAAAAATAGTAAGTTTCTAAAAATAGTAATTCCTTGAAATTTGTATTATTGTAAATCATGGAAGTTGAACTAATTAATCTCCCTCGAGATTGGTAACCTTCCACATCCTCCTCACACCTTCAAAACATGGATAAATTCATATGTAACCTAAAATGGAAAACATACATCTCTTCTCAGAGATAGGCATATGTTTGGGTCTACAAATTTGATCAATAAAACATCTCTTCTCATAGATAGCATTATTTGAATTGTGTTTTTCTTATTTCTTGAAATATCTTTCAACCAAAGCTTTTGATTTTTGGATTAGTGGTGTTAGATTAGTTTGTCTTTAGAGTTTATGATCCCAAGGATGAGGTCAGATTACAAGAAGCTTGGGTGGAAAATTGAACTAGCAGACTGTCCACCTATTCACTCCAAATGACTTCAAATGGTGGACAACATTGAGACAACTGATCCTTTCAAGGAAATGGTGAATGAAGCCCTCCAATAGTAGCAATCACAGATGCTACAATTATTTTCTCAAATTCTCCAAAAAATCTTGAAGGGAAATTTTGGTTCCCCATCTACACCCCCACATCCTTTCAGTACCCCAACACCCTTCAAGGTTCAACTGAATTTTGATATCCCTACATTTGAAGGCAAAATCAATGCTGATGTAGTAAAAAATTATTTGGATCAATTGTCATCTTATTTTTATATAAATAAATTCACCGATAAAGAGAAGATCACCTTTGCTCTTTTAAAGCATCATTGCCTATCAAAAATTGGTGGGAAGTGTATAAAAAGAGATTTAATGCAAATGATATTGGATTTGAGGTGGAACCTACCTGGGATGATTTCATAGAAGCTGTAAAGGAAGAATACTACCCCATTGAAGCATATGATGATCTATATATAGGGTGGCAACAAATTTGCCAAGGTAAGGAAAAGTATGTTTAAGATTACACTGACATTTTTTATTCTCTATCTACGAGATTGGGCATCCAAGAAAGTGAGAAACACAAGGTTCTCAAATATTGTGGTGGACTACAATGGTACATATGGGGAGAAATGGAACTCTTCAATTTGGAAACCATTAGTGAGGCATAAAATTTCATAGTGGAAAGATTAAATCTATCCATGAAGCCTCACCCAAAGCCATATAGTGTTGGATGGTTGAGTCCAAGGAGAAACCTATGTGAAACCCACCAATGTCTTCTCTCATATGCAATAAAATCTTTCCAAGATGAGGTCTTATGTGATGTGGTAAATCTAGATGTTTGTGATGTACTCTTTGGTCAAGCATTCATGTATGATCGACATGGATTCTATGAATCAAGAACTTGAAGGATAACTCTCACTCTTGGAACATGGTGCTACAGGGTACTAGAGGTACCACCTTCTACATCTATCTCTTTGATTAGTGCCAAGAAATTTATTCTCATGGTGGTCAAGCCACAAGAATCTAAAAGGGCCAATGTTATAGCCCTAAATACAAAAACAACACAACAACAAAATCAAATAAATACTAATCTGAAGAAGTTCATGGCCTTCTATCCATAGATTGATGGTCAGATAGAAATGGTGAATAATCAGGGCCTGCATAATTCCATAAATTACAGTCCATTCCAAATATGCATCAGGAATAAAATTGAAGTATAAATGCCACCCTTGAAGAAAAATCTTGATCCAATGGGGACCATTGCTTCTCAAAGAGGGATAAATGATTTGGACAATAATTTAGGTGATAATTCAGGTGATGGGTCCACCCTAATTGATGATAGAACTTCTGGGAGCCATAACTTTTGCACCGTAGCTCCAATTGACTCGTCGTTTGAACTGTTGGAAAGATAAGAATAAGGTGAATGTGATGAGATGGAATTGAACTTTGATCAATGGATTTTGACCCCCAAAAATTGAATTGAAGTGCCCCAAATTTTATTTTTAGTAGTACAGTCTAAAAATAGTAAGTTTCTAAAAATAGTAATTCCTTGAAATTTGTATTATTGTAAATCATGGAAGTTGAACTAATTAATCTCCCTCGAAATTGGTAACCTTCCACATCCTCCTCACACCTTCAAAACATGGATAAATTCATATGTAACCTAAAATGGAAAACATACATCTCTTCTCAGAGATAGGCATATGTTTGGGTCTACAAATTTGATCAATAAAACATCTCTTCTCAGAGATAGCATTATTTGAATTGTGTTTTTCTTGTTTCTTGAAATATCTTTCAACCAAATCTTTTGATTTTTAGATCAGTGGTGTCAGAGTAGTTTGTCTTTAGAGTGTATGATCCCAAGGATGAGGTCAGATTACAAGAATCTTGGGTGGAAAATCAAACTAGCAGACTATCCACCTATTCACTCCAAATGACTTCAAATGGTGGACAACACTGAGACATCTGATCCTTTTAAGGAAATGGTGAATGAAGCCCTCCAATAGTAGCAATCATAGATTCTACAATAATTTTCTCAAATTCTCTAATAAATCGTGATGGGAAATTTTGGTTCCTCATCTATACCCCCACATCCTTTTAGTTCCCCAACACCCTTCAAGGTTTAACTGAATTTTGATATCCCTACATTTGAAGGCAAAATCAATGCTGATGTAGTAGAAAATTAGTTGGATCAATTGTCATCTTATTTTTCTATAAATAAATTCACCTATAAAGAGAAGATCACCTTTGCTCTTTTAAAAGCATCATTGCCTATCAAAAATTGGTGGGAAGTGTATAAATCGCTTGCAAAAGCTAGATTTACTTGATGGAAAATGCTTGGTTGCCTTGAATAATATTTAAGGTTATTAGAATAAATTAAAGTGCCAATACAATAGGTGTTTTAAGCATTGTGAATTTGAGATTGGTGACCTAGAGTTAAATGAGAATCAGGAGAATGTAAATGCTAAAACAAATCAAAAAGAAAATTTTCGACCTAACAAGTTAGGGCCCTAGAGATTTAATGTAGATGATATTGGACTTGAGGTGGAACCTACCTGGGATGATTTCATAGAAGTTGTAAAGGAAGAATACTACCCTATTAGAGCATATGGTGATTTGTATATAGAGTGGCAACAACTTCACCAAGGTAAGGAAAAGTCTATTTAGGATTACACTGACATTTTTCATTCTCTATCTGTGAGATTAGGCATCCAAAAAAGTGAGAAAAACAAGGTTCTCAAATATCGTGGTGGACTACAATGGTACATATAGGGAGAAATGTAAATCTTCAATTTAGAAACCATCGGTGAGGAATACAATTTTGTAGTGAAAATCTTAAATCTATCCATGAAGCCTCACCTAAATCCATATAGCATTGGATGGTTGAGTCTAGGGAGAAACCTCCGTGTCAACCACCAATGTCTTCTCTCATACGCACTAAAACCTTTCCAAGATGAGGTCGTATGTGATGTGGTCAATCTAAATGTTTGTGATGTAATCGTTTGGTCAGTCATTCATGTATAACTGACATGGAATCTATGAATCAAGGACTTGAAGGATAAATCTTACTCTTGGAACATGGTGCTACAAGTTACTAGAGGTACCACCTTCTACATCTGTCTCTCTAGTTAGTGCCAAGAAATTTGTTCTCATAGTGGTCAAACCATAAGAATCTAAAAGGGATGATGTTGCAGCCTTGAATACAAAAACAACACAACAATAGAATCAAATAGATACCAAGTTGAAGAAGTTAATAGCCTTATATCCATAGATTGATGGTTAGATAGAAATGGTCAATAATCAGGCCTTACACAGTTCCATAAATCACAGTCCATTTTAAATATGCATCAGGAATCTAATTAAAGTATAACCACCACACTTGATGAAAAATCTTGATGCAATGGGTACCATTGCTTCTCAAGGAGGGAGGAATTATTTGGACAATAATTCAGGTGATAATTCAAGTGACAAGTCCACCCCAACTGATGACAGAACTTCTGGGAGCCATAACTTTTGTATCGTAGCTCCAATTGACTTACCATTTGAACTGTTGGAAAGCTAAGAATGAGAAGAATGTGGTTAGATAGCATTGAACACTTTTATATGGATTTTGACCCCCAAAAATACAATGGAAGTTCCCTAAATTTTATTTTTAGTAGTGCAGTCTAAAAATAATAAGTTTCTACAAATAGTAATTCCTCAAATTATATATTGTTGTAAATCATGGAAGTCAAACCAATTAATCTCCTTTAATATTGGTGACCTTACACATCCTCCTCAAAATTTGAAAGCATGTATGAATGAAGATGTAGCCTAAAATGGAAATCAGACATCTCTTTTCAGAGATAGGCATATGTTTGGGTCTGCAAATTTGATCAATAAAAAATCTCTTCTCAAAGATAGCATTATTTGAATTATGTTGTTCTTGTTTCTTAAATTATATTTCAACTAAATCTTTTGAGTTTTAGATCAGTGGTATTAGAGTAGTTTGTCTTTAGAGTGTATGATCCCAAGGATGAGGTCAAATTATAGGAAGCTTGGGTGGAAAATAGAACTAGCAGACTATCCACCTATTCTCTCCAAATGACTTCAAATGGCAGACAACATTGAGACATCTGATCCTTTCAAGGAAATGGTGAATTATGCCTCTAATAGTATCAAGTGTAGATGCTACAATAATTATCTCAAATTTTCCAACAAATCTTGATGGGAAATTTTAGTTTCTCATCTGCACCCCCACATCCTTTGAGTGCCCTAACACCCTTCGAGGTTTGGGTGAATTTTTATATCCCTACATTTGAAGGCAAAATCAATGATAATGTAGTATAAAATTGATGGGATAAATTGTCATCTTATTTTTCTATAAATAAATTCATTGATAAAGAGAAGATCACCTTTGCTCTTTTGAAAGCATCATTGCCTATCAAAAATTGGTGGGAAGTGTATAAAAAGAGATTCAGTGCAGATGATATTTTATTTGAGGTGGAACCTACCTAGGATGATTTCATAGAAGCTATAAAGGAAGAATACTACCCCATTGGATCATATGATGATCTGTATATAGAGTGGCAACAACTTTAACAAGGTAAGGAAAAGTTTGTTTAAGATTACACTGATATTTTTCATTCTCTATCTATGAGATTAGGCATCCAAGAAAATAAGAAATACAAGGTTCTCAAATATCATGGTGGACTACAATGGTACATATGGGGAGAAATGGAAATATTAAATTTGGAAATTGTCAATGAGGCATACAATTTCAAATTGAAAAGCTTAAATCTAACCATGAAGCCTCACCCAAAACCATACAATATTGGATGGTTGAGTCTAGGGAGAAACCTTTGTGTCACCCACCAATGTCTTCTCTCATAAGCAATAAAACTTTTTCAAGATGAGTTCTTATGTGATGTGTTCAATCTAGATATTTGTGATGTACTCTTTGGTTAGCCATTCATATATGATTAACATGGCATCTATGAATAAATAACTCAAAGGATAACTCTCACTCTTAGAACATGGCGCTATAGGGTACCAGAGGTACCACCTTCTACATCTGTCTCTCTAATTAGTGCCAAGAAATTTGTTCTCATGGTGGTCGAGCCACAAGAATCTAAAGGGCTGATTTTATAGCCTTGACTACACAAACAACACAACAACAAAAGAAAATAGATACCTAGTCTGAAGAAGTTCATGGCCTTTTATCCATAGATTGATGGTCAAATAGAAATGGTGAATAATCAAGCCCTACACAAATCCATAAATCATAGTCCATTCCAAATATGCATCAAAAATAAAATCAACAGTAAAACCACCACACTTGATGATAAATCTTGAGGTAATGGGTACCATTTCTTCTCAAGTAGGGAGGAATTATCTGGGCAATAATTCAAGTGACAATTCAAGTGATGGTTCCACTCTAATTGATGATAGAACTTCTGGGAGCCATAACTTTTGTACCATATCTCCAATTGACGCATCATTTGAATCGTTGGAAAGCTAATAATGTGGAGAATATGTTGAGATGGACATTTAACTCTGATCAATAGATTTTGAACCCTAAAAATCCAATGGAACTCCACTAAATTTTATTTTTAGTAGTGTAGTCTAAAAATAATAAGTTTTTAAAAATAGTAATTCCTCAACTTTTGTATTATTGTAAATCGTGGAAGTCGAACTAGTTAATATCCCTCAAGATTGGTGACCTTCCACATCCTCATCACACCTCAAAAACATGGATAAATGAAGATGTAACTTGAAATGGAAATCAAACATCTCTTCTTAGAGATAGGCATATGTTTGGGTCTACAAATTTGATCAATAAAACATCTCTTCTCAGAGATAGCATTATTTGAATTGTGTTGTTCTTATTTCTTGAATTATATTTCAACCAAAGATTTTGAGTTTTGGATCAGTGGTATCAGATTAGTTTGTCTTTAGAGTGTATGATCCCAAGGATGAGGTCAAATTACAGGAAGCTTTGGTGGAAAATAGAACCAACAGACTATCCACCTATTTGCTCTGAATGACTTCAAATGGTGGAAAACACTGAGACATATAATCCTTTCAAGGAAATGGTGAATGTAGCCCTCCAATAACATCAAGTGTAGATGCTACAATAATTCACTCAAATTCTCCAACAAATCTTGATGGGAAATTATGGTTCCTCATCTGCAACCCCACATCTTTCAATGCCCCAACACCCTTCAAGGTTTAGGTGAATTTTGATATCCCTACATTTGAAGGCAAAATCAATGTTTATGTAGTAGAAAATTGGTTGGATCAATTATCATCTTATTTTTCTATAAATAAATTCAATGATAAGGAGATCACCTTTGCTCTTTTGAAAGCATCATTGCCTGTTAAAAATTGGTGGGAAGTGTATAAAAAGAGATTCAGTGTAGATGATATTGGATTTGAGGTAGAACCTACCTAGAATGATTTCATAGAAGATGTAAAGGAAGAATACTACCCCATTGGAGCATATGACGATTTGTATATATAGTGGCAACAACTTTACCAAGGTAAGGAATAGTTTGTTCAAGATTACACTTACATTTTTCAATCTCTATCTATGAGATTGGGCATCCAAAAAGTGAGAAACACAAAGTTCTCAAATATCGTGGTGGACTACAATGGTACATACGGGGAGAAATGGAACTCTTCAATTTGGAAAGAATTGGTGAGGCATACAATTTCATAGTGAAAATCTTAAATCTATCCATTAATCCTCATCCAAAGCCATATAGTATTGTATGGTTGAGTCTAGGGAGAAACCTCTGTGTCACCCACCAATGTCTATTCTCATATGCAATAAAACCTTTCCAAGATGAGGTCTTATGTAGTGTGGTCAATATAGATGTTAGTGATGTACTCTTTGGTCAGCCATTCATGTATGATTGACATGGCATCTATGAATCAAGAACTTGAAGGATAACTCTCACTCTTGGAACATGGTACTATAGGGTACAAGAGGTACCACCTTCTACATCTATCTCTCTGATTATTGTCAAGAAATTTATTCTCATGGTGGTAAATCCACAAAAATCCAAAAGGGTCGATGTTGCAGCCCTGACTACAAAAACAACACAATAATAGAGTCAAATAGATACCAAGCTATAGAAGTTCATGGCCTTCTATCCATAGACTGATGGTCAGATAGAAATGGTGAATAATCAGGCCCTTCATAATTCCATAAATTACAGTCCATTCCAAATATGCATCAAGAATCAAATCAAAATAAAACCACCACACTTGATGAAAAATATTGATACAATGGGGGCCATTGATTCTCAAAAATGGAGGAATGATCTAGGCAATAATTCAGGTCACAATTCAGGTGATGGGTCCACCCGAATTGATGATAAAACTTTTTGGAGCCATAACTTTTGCATCGTAGCTCCAATTGACTGGCCATTTCTACCGTTATAAATCTAAGAATGAGGAAAATGTGGTGAGATGGAATTTAACTCCACTCAATGGATTTTGACCCCCAAAAATCCAATGGAAGTTCCCTAAATTTTTTTTAGTAGTGTAGTCTAAAAATAGTAAGTTTCTAAAACTAGTAATTCCTCAAATTTTGTATTGTTGTAAATCATGGAAGTTGAACCACTTAATCTCCCTTGAGATTGGTCACCTTCCACATCCTCTTCACACCTTTAAAACATGTATAAATAAATATGTAACCTAAAATGGAAATTAGACATCTCTTCTCAGAGATAGGCATATGTTTGGGTCTACAAATTTGATCAATGAAACATCTCTTCTCAGAGATAGCTTTATTTGAATTGTGTTGTTCTTGTTTCTTGAATTATCTTTCAACCAAAGCTTTTGAGTTTTGGATCAGTGGTATCATATTAGTTTGTCTATAGAGTGTATGATCCCAAGGATGAGGTTAAATTATAGGAAGCTTGGGTGGAAAATAGCACAAGTAGACTATCCACCTATTCATTTCAAATGACTTCAAATGGTAGATAACACTGAGAAATCTAATTCTTTCAAGGAAATGGTGAATGATTACCTCTAATAGCAGAAAGTGTAGATGATATAATAATTTACTCAAATTATCCAACAACTCTAGATGGAAAATTATAGTTCCTCATCTGCACCCCCACATCCTTTCAGTGCCCCAACACCCTTCAAGGTTTAGGTGAATTTTGATATCCCTACATTTGAAGGAAAAATCAATGTTGATGTAGTAAAAAATTGGTTGGATCAATTGTCATCTTAATTTTATATAAATAAATTCATCGATAAAGAGAAGATCACCTTTACTCTTTTTAAAGCATCATTGCTTGTCAAAAATTGGTGGGAAGTGTATAAAAAGAGATTCAGTGTAGATTATATTGCATTTGAGGTGGAACCTACCTAGGATGATTTCATAGAAGTTGTAAAGGAAGAATAATACCCCATTGAAGTATATGATGATCTGTATAAAGAGTGGAAACAACTTCACCAAGGTAAGGAAAAGTCTATTAAAGTGTGCATTGACATTTTGTATTCTCTATCTATGAGATTGGGCATCCAAGAAAGTGAGAAACACAAGGTTTTCAAATATCGTGGTGGACTACAATGGTACATACGGGGAGAAATGGAACTCTTCAATTTGGAAACCATTAGTGAAGCATACAATTTCATAGTGAAAATATTAAATCTATCCATGAAGCCTCACCCAAGGCAATATAGTATTGGATGGTTGAGTCCAGGGAGAAACCTATGTGAAACCCACCAATGTCTTCTCTCATATGCAATAAAACCTTTCCAAGATGAAGTCTTATGTGATGTGGTAAATCTAGATGTTTGTGATGTACTCTTTGGTCAGCCATTCATGTATGATCTACATGGCTTCTATGAATCAAGAACTTGAATGATAACTCTCACTCTTGGAACACGATGCTACAGAGTACTAGAGGTACCACCTTCTACATCTATCTCTCTGTTTAGTACCAAGAAATTTGTTCTCATGGTGGTCAAGCCACAAGAATCCAAAAGGGCCAATGTTACAGCCCTGACTACACAAAAAACACAAAAACATAAGTAAATATATACCAAGTTGAAGAAGTTCATGGCCTTCTATCCATAGATTGATGGTCAGATAGAAATTGTGAATAATCAGGCCCTGCACAATTCCATAAATCACAGTCCATTCCAAATATGCATCAAGAATAAAATAAAAGTAAAACTAAAATACTTTAAGACAAATCTTGATGCAATGGGTACCATTGCTTATCAAGGATGGAGGAATAATCTGGGCAATAATTTAGGCGACAATTCAGGTGACGGGTCTACCCCAATTAATGATAAAACTACTAGGAGCCATAACTTTTGCACCATAGCTCCAATTGACTCACCGTTTAAACCATTGGAAAGATGAGAATGAGGAGAATGTGCTGAGATTGTATTGAAATCTACTTGATGTATTTTAACCCCCTAAAATCTAATATAATTTCCCTAACTTTTAATTTTAGTAGTGCAATCTGAAAATAGTAAGTTTCTAAAAATAGTAATTCCTCAAATTTTGTATTATTGTAAATCATGGAAGTCAAACCATTTAATATCCCTCAAGATTTTTGACCTTCCATATCCTCCCCACACCCTCAAAACATGTATAAATTAAGATGAAACTTGAAATGGAAATCAGACATCTCTTCTCAAAGATAGGCATATATTTGGATCTACAAATTTGATCAATAAAACATCTCTTCTCAGATATAGCATTATTTGAATTGTGTTGTTCTTTTTTATTGAATTATATTTCAAGAAAATATTTTGATTTTTGTATCATTATTGGTTGATCATTATTTGATACCAATGTGTAACACCCTCAAGTGTTACTCTCAAACTAGCTATAATTTGTTTTATTAACATTAATTTTAGTTATGCATGTCTTATGATCTCATTGTTCAACAACAATCATACATGAATTTCACACCAATATGTAATAATAATGTTGTGCCTTAATCCATAACTAATACTATTAGATTAATATGGATGTGAGACTGAGCCTATCTAATTTTTTATTATGTGTACACTAGGTTATGATCCTAGGACTAGTGGTTTATGGGACCATAACATGGCTCTTCTTAAATCACTTGAAGGATTAAAAAATATTAATTTGAATGAAACCATAACACCCTAAGTGTTAGACTCTAGTTTGTATGTGCCCACACCCTGAGCTGCTTGCATATTACCTCATTCAAAATGCAAAAGAAGAATAAGGACTATTGTATTACAGTAAAAAACCCAAAGAGTTTCTTCATCCATACTAAACATTTGATATGTAATATTCATAAATTTAATGGTCATACATTATATTATTACATAATATATTTTTTTAAATGTCTACCCTTATGAAGTAGCCTCGCATAATTTAATAATAATGGAGTTGTGTGTGTGTGTATGTTTGTGTGTGTGTGTGTGTGTGTGTGTGTGTGTGTGTGTGTGTGTGTGTGTGTGTGTGTGTGTGTGTGTGTGTGTGTGTGTGTGTGTGTGTGTGTGTGTGTGTGTGTGTGTGTTTGTGTGTGTGTGTGTGTGTGTGTGTGAGAGAGAGAGAGAGAGAGAGAGAGTGCGCGTGCGCGCGCGCGCGCGCGCGTGTGTGTGTGTGTGTGTGTGTGTGTGTGTGTGTGTGTGTGTGTCTTAAATCACTTGAAGGATTAAAAAATACTAATTTGAATGAAACCATAACACCCTAAGTGTTATACTTTAGTGTGTATGTGCCCACACCCTGAGCTGCTTGCATATTGCCTTATTGAAAATGCAAAACAAGAATAAGGACTATTGTATTACAGTAAAAAACCCAAAGAGTTTTTTCATCCATAATAAACATTTGATATGTAATATTCATAAAGTTAGTGGTCACACATTATATTATTATATAAAATATATTTTGAAATGTCTACCCTTATGAAGTATCCTCACATAATTTAATAATAATGGAGTTGTGTGTGTGTGTGTGTGTGTGTGTGTGTGTGAGAGAGAGAGAGAGAGAGAGAGAGATACCTCTATGGAATCCAAATACATATAATGAACACATGAATAACATTATACTAAGAAAACTTATGGCCTTATTATCCTTTCCCTTCTTGTGATTGATCATGGGATGGAACTGTTGTAGGTAAGTCATCCACTTCATGTAACACACATTTTCTAACATTATTTATGTCTACAAAAATTGAATTTGCTTATGATTAGAATGAATAATTATCTCCTTCCCTAAGATTTAGTGGTGTCATTTATTAACCACTTAATAGTGTTCAACTCTTTTTCATATGTAGAGTACTTTTGAACCATGTCACTTAATGTCTTTGAGTGGTATGCGATTGGATGTCCCTGATTCATGAGTATTGGATTGAGTACATGGTCAGATGCATCAATGTGGAGTTTGAGGGAGTGTGTAATGTAAATCATTGTGATAACATGTATTATGTAGAGGAATTACTTGAAAACCTCAAAAGTGCATTTTTGCACATGAGTCTAATCAAATAAGGCTTTAGTGCATGTCTAGCTGAGATGCCATGAAATGTGTGAGAAACAAATGATGAACATGTAATAAAATATTTTGAGTTCAATAAAAATTACAAATTCTATGAGATTATGTAGATTTTTCCAATATTATATCACTTTTATCTTCTATGGATCTACGTTAACTCCTATATGGTAAATAATGTAGCTCAGGAACTAAATTTGTGTTACTCTAAATGTACCTTTTTTCCAAGTTAGCTTGCAATTTGGGTTGACACAAGGTGCCTAAGATGCCCAATATGTGGTCCAAACTCTCCTCCCTATCATCCAATTATACAATTGAAAAGGAGTTGAATAAGGGCCTGAGTAAATCATCCATCAATTAAATGAATGTTTTTAGTGCATTGGTCAAGCCAAAAGGCATAACCAACCATTCATTCAATTATTATCATGTCGTAATTATCTTGATGTATTCAAGGTGGACCAAAACCTAGTGGTAACCTGACCTCAAGTTGATCTTGTTCAAGTATTATGTATCTTAGATTTTGAAAAAAAGATCGTTAATGTGCAATAGTAGATACATAAAATTCACTTTGATTTTTTAAAGTGTGTTATTCTATGTAAATGCTATATGTCACATCCTTCTTGGGCACAAGCACTATCAAAATCCCTCAAGTATAAGAGCTAGACATGATCTTTCCCTAATCAAGGATCTCTTTTATTTGGTGCAAGTTTGTATCATTATCCCAAAGGGTTTTGTGGTATAGAGGGTTTTTTGGAAGAGTGGACTCTAAAACCAAATCTATGTGATGCTTTAGTGTATAGTGTGTTGGAATACCTTTGGGCTCTATGAAGACTATGTTGTGTTGCTTCAGTAACTTATTGAGATGATATTATTATAATGATGATTTTTGTGCATGAAACTAATTCATACTTCCTCTATTACATAGGTGTATCAGGGTGAAACATGAGTGACACAAATTTCTACTTCTAAAAGAAGAGTTTGTGATATTTTTGGGTAAATACAAAAGTAACTTTATTCATTGATGCTAACTCTAAGAGTTTGAAGAATAAATATTTTGTGCATGTAATCCATTACTAAAATTTGACTTGATGTGTAGCATCTTGGTAAAAAAAATATGATATCTTAAGAAATACCTAATATACCTATAGAGGCATAATATGTAGTACCCTCACATGATACTCTGAAATCAACTAAATTTTGTTCATTTAATTAAAATTAATTATGGTTGCATAAAACATATGAGCCTATTACTCAAGAACATGCCAAAATGAAATTCACACCAATATACAATAACTATGTTTGACCTCCATCTATAATTAATCTTATCAAATTAATATGGATGGGTTATTGAGTTGATCTTAATTTGTCTCATGGATACACCATGTTATGATCTTGGGACCTATATATTATGGTCCCATAAGAGATTATTCCTCCTAAGTATCTTGAAGGCTAAAAATCTAATCTAAAAGAATCCAAAATACCCTAAGTATTGGCCTCCGGTGCACCCATGCCCACTCCTTGGGCTCCCTACATATTATATCATGCCTACTGCATAATAAGAATAAGGTTTATTATAATTCACTAATAAACCCAAAGAATATATGTATCCAAAACAAGCATTGGGTGTAGATTATTTATTAATTTAAATCCTACATATTATATTTTTATATAATCTCATTTGTTTAACTTTCACCCTTAAATAATTATTACCCATTTGGAAATATTTATATATTCTTATAGTCACAAGTGAAAGTTTCCTCATGTAGAAAGGGTCTCAGTCACATTACTCATTAAATGTGATGAAATAATAGAGTGGTTACTTATTTAAACCACATCTCTAACTTCTAAGTCCCGACATCACCAATATATTTTGTATAAAAGGTTAACATACTTAACAACCCATGTAGAAATAAAAATAATAATATTTTTATTTAAGAATCGATGAATTAATGGATTAATGCACCCCCATAAAGTTTTATATTATTAATACCATTGTGTTCAAAGCAATGAAATAATGGGTCCCTTCATTTTTCATAAACAATAAGTGATAAACATATGATTGTTGATCTACATGGCCCTGAAATTATATATTCCATTGCACATTATGTGTGTTCATTCACATGTGGTCATAAGCAAAAAAATTAGTATATCCAAAATATTATTAAAATGTACATATTTCAATGAATTAGTGCAATCATGGGGTTACATTTTCATAGAACATAGAGAACAAAAAGTCCATGGGTCATGGCACTAGGATGAGTGCCACGTGGTCTCATAAAAAACTATCATGGGGCCTCATCAAAAATTGTTTGTGACCACTAAGTTCATTGAGTGTTAATTATATTATATAAAAATGACTCTATTTAATTCTTTCCCAATAGAGGTTGTGACATTAGTATGGGTGCCACATAACCTCATCATAGGTTATTTATGAAACTATCTTAGTTATTTGTGTGTCCTCATCATAATGGTATAGAGTTATGAAATGGATTAACTTACTTAAATTCCATAGAAAGGTATGTTGGTCATGACCACTAGATTATTGACTCATGGCCTAATCATGGACTTGGAAACTCATGCAGTGGTATAAGTCAAAGGTGATATCCATATGACTCTGAGTGGTTAGATATATGCAATGTGGTAGGATCATATAGTGGATTCACTATAACTTAGAATAATATATGACTAAGTTATAGGTGCATAAGGCCACACACTATATTTCACAATGTTTCATGACTTCAATCCTAATATATATTCCACTTTCATTAACTTTTGATAAAGTGATGATATAATGCAAAGTGACTTGGCTCAAGGGTTTATGCAAATAGAGACCATTTTGGGCTACTAGGATGCTGAAAATTATCACCATCATGAATTCACATGTCATGGGATCTATGGAGTATCAAGATCAAAGTTAAAAATCATGATTACTCAGTGCCCCTATGGAAATTATAATGTTCCAAATGGCACATTCCTAGCCACTCATTATATGGGGATAAAAATTAGTTGTGTATGTCAAAATTGACATTGGTGATTGTGATCTCAATTTCAACACATGAACTATGATTCATGAGTAGGAAACTCAAAATTACATTGAAACAAAAGGGGAAGTATCTTCCTCAAATCCTTTCAAATCAAGAAACTAGAAAACCTCAAGGTTATGACCTAAATCACTTCGATCACACATAATCAATTATAGTGTTCTAGAAGTTTATACTAGTGGTCTTAAAATATGATTTCCACAAGAACATTGGGTTGTTGTGATCTAGGTGTAGATATTTATGAATTATATAACACCTCAATATTGTACACATGGAAAACTTAGACCTTGGTTTTTCCTCTCATTTTTAGACCTTTCTTGCTTATGTAAGTCTCACATCTGCTCACTCTTGTGCCCCTTGGCCTATCTCTTAGTTTGACTAGTCTTATGTTGATGACCCAATCCTTCTATTTTGCCCAAAATATATTATAACTTGTTTATCATATGCCTCTACAATTTATGATCCTATACCTATTTTATTTTTCCCTATGTATGTAATCAAAAATGCATCATATCTATAAATCAATCCTAACTCAAAGAAGATATATCATACTTACACTTCTAATTGGGGATACATTAGATAATCAGGAACATGACCAAAATTTGGATCTGCTAGAACCAATTAAGGGATCTCTTATCACAAAAATAATACTAGGGAGGGTTTCAAATCCTCCATTCAATAAAAATCAAGCAATAACCCTAACTAAGCCCTATGTTTTCATATTCACTATACTAATAACTAGTAACGCAAAGAAAATTTAATCTAGTGCTCACCAAAGCTTGTGGCATAATATGGGGGTTAGTAAACAAAAGAAATAAAACATGCATTAGAGAATCTCAATTAAGAAATGTATGAGTAAGACCCTAATGCATGGAGAAGAAGCGTAATATTATTCAAAATCCAATACTTATGCTACTTATATCTACTAAAGAGAGGAGAAAAGTTAGAGAATACTTACTAGAAACATGAACCTATCAAGACTCAATCTTTCCCTTTGCCAAAGGGGCTTTGCAAGACTTTTTTTTGGTTTTTAAGGATCACTAAAAAAGGCCAAAGAATCTAAGACTTCTCCACAAGACTAGATTCTCCAAGTAGAAAACCTAAGCTAAAATTTCTCAAGTAGAATGGTGGAAGAGTAGATTGTAAAGAAGCATAAATGAATAATAACTCTTTATGTCTCTTTAATAATGTTGAAATGATTTTGTATATATAGGTGGATTTAAATCTAAGACCTTATAAAAAAAATTAGCTGACAAGGTTAACCCAGTTGACCTAAAACTATTATTGACAAAACTCACTAGGTCATGGGTTAGGTCAGAAAAGAGCCAACCTCGACCCTAAACTAGTTGCACCAATAATATTATAAGGTCGACCCAACTGACCTAGTACTGTAAACTATCAAAATGGATTTCAGGTTAGGAAAAGGGGTAATGAAGGTGGTAAATGATTGGAGGAGTATAAAAGAGAGAAGAACAAACTTAAGGGAATAGTTTTCAAAAGATAAGTATGTAGATAACAAGTGGAAAAATAGACAACAATCCTATGAAGTACCAATGGTATGCCCACACCTTTCCTGGTGCACCCTTTAAGGTGTGTACTCAAATAAATTACAACTTAACAGATTTCTACAAGATAGAGAGTGTCAGTAATTCATAAAATTTGAAAATATTATGTGTCTACATATGTAAAACTTGAAGATCATCATGTGTCATGTAAGTGCAACATGGGATGGTGTTTTGGGAATAGAACATGACAACACATAATATTGATGTTAAGTAAAATGTAGTAGTTTAAATAAAAAATAATTGAAAATAAATGACTGAAAGGGAAATAACTGAAAAGTAAATGTATGTGTTCCTTGACTTACCTTTATCATTGGATGGTTTTTTGTTGTGTTTGTATTTTTTATTGTGTAAGGCATAGAGACTATTTTTAACAAACCCAAGAATATAAAACTAAAGAGCAAAAACAAAAAGACATAGGAAAGCCTATATAACTTGTACTATATGGATGAGATGTACTTAGAAATTTGGCAAGCTAGGGGTAAAAGTGATATGTTAGACCAAATAACCAAGTCAAAATTTAGATTAAATTGGGTAATTGAAAATTCAAGGCTACTAAAGACTGAGAAAATCAAACAATTAAACATTAAGTAAGGAAAACTCACCAAATCAAACTAAGGATACATGTCAAATAGATGGTAATCAAACATAAATGTGAAAGTAGTAACAATCCTTACACAAAGATTGGAAATTAAAAATAAAAAATAACATTGGTGAGTAGGAAGTAACAATCCTTACTCAATTATCAATGGAAAAGGTGCATAACATGGAAAACAATATTTGTGAGTGATAAGCAATAAGCCAAACTCACTCAACAATGGAAAAAGTAAATGAAAGTAGAAATCAACTAAGGTGTCTGCAAAAAGAGGAGTACAACAATGATAAATGGTAAAAGAAATCAAGACAAGTTTATAAATGTAAATCCATGGTGTAAATAAACTAATCCATAGTTGCTCAAACATGTTATTTTGCTCTAAGGATATATAAAAATGAAACAAATTATTGCTAGCATGCTTTTAATATGTGAAGAAGAAGAAAGTAGAGAAGAGGTGAAAATATTTGGAATCATAATTTACATATCAAGGGGGGAAATGAAATCGGTGGAGGGGATAATGAGGGAAAAACCAAGGTAGATGAACTCTTTATTGAAGTGAAGACACTCAAATTAGGTTTCTAAAAACAAGAGGACATTTGACCTTAAGGACTTTACAAAACTTCTCTTACACACACAAGTCTTAGGTCAACAAATGAAGTATGTATATCATTCCATGAAGGATATATACATGAAAAGCAAAATAGACCTACCTTCCCACAATGTGTTCCACATTCCTCAAGACCCCTTACAAAGCCTTTGGTCTAATGCAAAGATTGGGTACTTGCATGAGAAATTAGGTAGCACCATAGAGTTTGTTGAATTCTTTTATTCCAATATACTAGCCTATCACACCCCAATAGACCTTGGCTCTAGTGTGAGGCCAATTGTGGAGTTTGAGCTTTGATTGGAGATAGGATATGTTCTTGTAATCACATATTTTGGTGTGATTTTAACTTTTGAGATTTGTATGTTGCCTTTTGTATATCATTATCTTTTATTTCAAAGGATTTTAATTTTAACTTTCTTGATGGATTTTTTCTATTCCTCCTCCAAATAAATTTGGAAAACCAAACATGGGTGTTAAAGATGGATTTCATTTCAATACTTGGAACTTGTTTTCTAAGAAAGAGAACACCAAATAGCACAGTGTTTAAGAGTCTCGTAAAGTTAGGGTAAATAAAAGTGTTATCTTAACTTTGACCTTACTTTATCCAATATGGAGTGAAAGGAAAGGAAATCAAGAGGAATGAAACATGAAATAATTTGAATTCCTTCAAATTGCAAAAAAAATTATAAAGGGTGAAAAAGGGATACAATGATAGTAAAATTTGATTCCTTATCATAAGAATTAGGGAAGTGGAGAAAATCATGTTAACATAGATTGTTATGGAAATTTTATCTATAAAAGAAGAAAAAGCTAAAGTTGAGAACATAGATCAAGAACATGTAACCATTGTAAAACACATTCTAAAAAAGGACTGATAAGATGGTAATTTTATGAGGAAGGACAAGTCCTATCCATGGTCTTACACTACAATTCATAAAAGATAAACCCATGAGGGTGCCAAAAAGTATTGGAAAATGAATGTGTTAAGACAAATATGGTATTTGTGAGGAAGAGTAGGTCCTATCTATGGTCTTACACTATAAATCACAAATGAGAAATGCAAAGGGTGCTAAAAATTGGGTAAAAAGTGTGAAAACAAATAGGATTATAGTATATCATGAGGAAGACCGGGTCTTATCCCTAGTTTTACAATGCAACTTATGAGAAAAAGGAGAAAATAAAAGACCAATAAAAAGGACTAAGGTTTTTAAAAAGAGAGAACTAATGTAGAGGGTGAGACCCATGTACCTCTTTTTCTCATTTCCATCCTTATAGTTCTCTACCTCTATGTTGTTAATTTGATTTAAAATCTTTCAGATCAATGTATTATACACAGCTTGTTATTGTGATATCACATCTGATACAATAAATGAATCAAATATTATGGGTAAGCTCACAAAGTTTAGGGACAAAAAGGGGCTTACCCATGGACATGATTTTTATAAATCTAAATTTCTATATATAATTTGAGATATCTACACTCCAAATTTGAAGATGGTGTAAAAACATGAAATGTATCATTTCGAGTCTATTTTCCAAAACACTAATTTTTTTTAAAAAAAAGGTTAAAGTATAAATAGGTCAAACATCTAATATTTTAATAGGAACTTCTATTTTTTTCTAGAAAACATAGTAGATAGATGGCCCTAATGTGCACCATTTTTTTAGCAGTGTTTAATATTATTTGAAACCCTTTGGGTAAAATTTAGATAAAATATTCTAGCATGTCACCTATATTTTTTTGTATTTTTGCAATGAATACTTTTTTATGAATTTTTCAAGAAAATAGATCCTAAAATTTGACAAAGAAATGGATAGTCATCCATGCAACAAGCCTAACTACCTCAAAAAAATGAAAATCAATTTTTTTTTTATGTGTGTAGAATAAGGCCTACTTGGTCACCATATATTTTATTTTTCACTTGGATCAATGAAATACAAATTACATGAACATGTATAGGCATGTACTGACCTAAAAAAGGCATAGTTATAAATAAACATAGTATGAAACTTTAAAATAGTCCAAAAATTATAATAATAATATTTTTGGAAAGAGGACAGCATGATCATCGTGATGGAATCAAGTTTTTGAATTTTCATGTTGAAATTCTTAGTGTATTTGGAAATCAAAGTTGAAATTTGTTATTCATTTTCATACCTTTCAAAACTTCATTGTGCATTGATAGTCCAAGCCTTTGGCTCGAGAATCCAATCCATTCCCAAGCCACAAGGCATGGGAATTAAATTCAAATTCAAATACCTTGATCATGTTAATAATGTGATTGCATTAATAACATGATCACATTATTATCTGCATTGTCAACATGATCATGGTATTTAATAATGTGATCATGTTAATAATTCAATCGTGTTACATATTTTCAACACCCTAAAACCCGAATAGGAACCATTAGGCCTAGTAGTCTTAAGATCAAATATTGGTTGATTAGGATTATTGTTTGGGACTAATGTTCTTATCAATAATTAATAGGATTGAATGATAATTGGAGATGTATTAACTTATGAATCAATTTAGTGTTCCTTTGATCCCAATATGGTCTGTATTGGGCCAATGGATCCGAAATGACATTAGATGGACATATTTCATTAGATTGAGCATGGTTGGCCCCATATACATATCAAACTAAACTAAATACTTGGATTTTTATAATATGGTGTGTAATAGAGACCCATTTGACATCATATGGACATACTTCCTTTCTCAAGGCTCATTTAACCTTGATTATGTATTATATTGAACTAAATATTTAGTTATTTTAATATGGTGTGTTATCAAATCCCTAATTAACATTATATTGAAGGAATTCCTTTCATGGGGACCAATTACTCTTAATTATAGATTATAATAAAGAAAACACTTGATTGGTTAAATATTATGTGTAATTAGGGGAAAATAGTCACAATGGACATTAGATGGACACAATTCTTTGCATGGGGTAAAAAATTCCTTGATTGATATTCTGTGTGGAATCAATTAATTACATAGGACTTGGTTGTCCTCAATTGTGTATAATATTGAAAAAAATATCAATTGATTTAACATGGTGTAATTAGAGCCCCAAATGACATTAGATGGATGTAATTCCTTGTTTAGGGATTGAGTGGCCCCAATTGCATATCATATTGAACCTAATTACTTAATTAGTTCAATATGGTGTGCAATCAGGGCTAATGGAACCCAACTAGAACATTATATGGACAAAATTACTTTCTTGGGCCTCAGTTGAACCCAATTATGTAAATGATAAAACTAAATACATGATTAGCTAGATATAGTTTACAATCGGGGCCAACAAAGTTGTAATTTACATTAGATGTATGAAAAATTACTTACATGAGCCTTGTTTGGCCATAATTACATATTCAACTGAACTAAATACTTGGTTAATTCAATATATTTTTAATTTGGGACCAACAGAGCCCCATGTTGATAGTAGAAGGATGAAATTTCTTACACAAGGCTTGTTGGGACTGAATTTCATATATCATATTGTACCAAATATTATTTCAATTAAATTTGGTGCACAATTAGAATCCCAATTGTTATTAGATGGATGTAATTCCTTATAGAGGGTTCAATTGGTCCTGATTTCATATTAGATTTAATCAAACACTCAACATTTGAATGAGGTGTGAAATTAGGGCCTTAACTAAAATTATGTTGACACAATTCCTTGGGAAAGCCTCGATTGGCCCCAATTATGTATCATTTTGAACCAAATATTTGATTGGTTTAATATGGTATATAATCAGGGACAAGTAAGCCCCAATTTCCATTATATTTTAATGTAATTCCTTGCACATGTCTCCTTTGGACTTAATTGCATATAAAATTGAAAAACTACTCATTTTTTTAATATGGTGAGCACTTGGATCCCAAATTGACATCATATGGATGAAATTCTTTAAATTGAGGCTATGTAGGCCCATGGGATCAATTTAGCCCCAATTAAAATCCTTTATATATAGTAATAATTAGTTTCACAAGGATGAACTTGGTTAAAATTACATCAATCATTACCATAATTGACTTTGTAAGCTCAATCTATGATGATGTGGGGGATAATTGGTCCCAAATTCACATTATTTGTACTCACATATCTATGTTCAAAAAGATCAAATTTTCACCAATTATCATCATGATTATACCTTATATACCCTAATCCCCAATCCCTAAATTCTAAATCATAAATATAAACTCTTTAAACCTTAAAACAGTCATTTTAGCACAAATTAACATCATTTAGACTAAGAATTAAGTTTATAAGCATTAGTTTACCCTAAATCACATGACTGATTGCCCCATTTGACTAATTCACTCAATCTACATGATGACATTTATGGTATAATGATGACCCAAAAACACATTTGATAGTCAAAAATGGGTCTAAGTGAGTCAAATTGTCCTCAATTATATTTGCAATTGATCGTGTATACCCTAAACCATGTATATAAATTAAAACATATAATCCATAAACCATAAACCCTAAAAACTATACCCTAAATTATAAACCATAAACTTTCCCTATTTATAGGCTTCAATTTAGTCCCAATTAACATCCTTTGTAGTAAGAATCATGTTTGAACACATGGCATATCTAACGATTAGACATTAATAAATACAAGTGCTTAAATTTAAAATGTATGACCTAATCCCTAATCCCTAAAACATATATTGTAAGAGCTCCCTATGGTTTAATGCCCACTACATGCCACAAAAATGCATGCCTTATGATATAACTGATTTTATCACATGTCATAAAATGCACTTTTTAAACCTATGGCTAAAGCCTTTGGAGTACCAATCTAGTTGTGCATCTAACGTAAATTGGGGCTATTTCTATCCCCTTCAACCTAACTAACTAAAGAGGAGGAGCTAGTTAATTATTTTAATCAAGGAGGCATTTGAGGCCAATTTAAACCCCTTCAATAGCAAGATATGATTTAGGTCAAAATCAAAATATCGATCTTCTATCATGAATTGATCCAAGTAGTCAATTTGTGTAATTCTATGTGTGATCAGGGCAAAATTGAGCCCCTAACCCAAATTTATGAATCAATCAATTATATAACATGTATGCAACATGTACATGGCATAATTGACCCTAATTGTTTTCATAAATTCAAACATGAATGTAATCAATTCATAAATAGGTGTCACAAGTAGCTTAAATATTCTTTAATTACCTTAGTGATTAAACCTATATTCAATATATTAAACCCTAAGTTACTTTATACAATTTAACTTTAACCCTAGAAACCATGTACCATAACCTGAATCCATAATCCCCAAACCCAAAACCCTTTAAATTATATACCCTAAACCCTAAACCAATAAATTTATCCCTAATTAACATCATTTCTATATATATATATATATATAGTAAGAATTAGGTTCACAGGGATGAACTTGGTTAAAATTTCATCACTCATTACCACAATTGACTTTATAAGATTAATATGTAATGATGTGGGGGATAATTGATCCCAAATTCACATTATTTACTCATAGATATATGTTCAAGGCTCCCAAATTTCCCCCAATTGCCTACATGATTATATAAATATACCCTAAAACCTATACCCTAATCCCTAATCCTTAAGGTTACTAATCCCTAAACTATAAAACACAAATATAAACTCTTTAAACACTGAACCAATAATGTTAACCTAAATTAACATCATTTTTAGACTAATAATTAAGTTCACAGGGCTCAATTTGGCCTAAATCACACAACTAGTTTCCCTATTTGACTAATTCACTCAATCTACATGATACCCTAAACATTATACCCTAAATTGTAAACCATAAGCTTTCCGTATTTACCAAATGATTTAGTCCCAATAAACTTCTTTTTTATTAATAATTAGGTTCACATTACATCGAGTGATAAGACAAATTAACATACAGGTCCTTAAACCTAAACCCCATGCCCTAATCCCTAATCCCTAAAACATAAATTGTAAGCTCGATGCCCTAATACCCATTACATGTTGTAGACATACTTGCCTTATGGTATAATTGATTTTATCACAAGATATCATAAAATGCAATTTTTAAACCTATGGCTAAAGCCTTTAGAACTTATAAATCTAGTTTTTGACCCTTTGTACACCTAATCCCTAAACACTATACCCTAAATTGTAAACTAAAAAATTTCCCTATTTACCATTTTATTTAGTCCCAATTAACATCCTTTATATTAAAAATTAGGTTCGTACGTGGAATATAGAGATTAGACCTTATAGACACCCTCAAACCCAAACCTTACATGCCCTAATCCCTAAACCCTAAAACATAAATTGTAATCCCTAATCCATAAACCCTGTGCAGTAAAGCCTTAATCTCTAATCCATAAGCCCTTATCTATTTTAAGTATAATGTGATCACATTATTTAATAATATGATCATGTTATTATTAACATAGGCAACACTTGGTTTGCATTGCCAATTACCAACCCCAAATCTTATATTGATAATAACATGATCATGTTGTTACATAATGCAATTGTGTTATTATTGATATAAGCTTCTCAATGGTTTGGATGGGAAAGAACCTTATAGAACACATAACATGATCATGTCATATAACACAATCATGTTATTATTATTTTAGATTAAGATCACTTATCAATGATTATTTTTAACCCAAAACGAGAATTTTATCCCCATAAACATTCTATACATACTCCTTTGAGATTTGTGTACTTGACCCCACCTTCAAAAAGTTATTAATTGTCCCTTCTGATGGGTTCTAGATCACGTTCAAAGAGGAAGAAGATGTTGTTGAAGATTAAAACACTAGAAGAATTAGAATATTTGAAAGATAAACACAAGCTATAAATTCAAAACCAACATGGTAAACAAGGTACAAACCCTAATCATGATGAACCAAATGCCATAGATAATGAGCCAATTGATGATAATGAATTAAATAATGATGAAATTGACTATAATCAATTGAATAATGTTTAAATTAACCACAATTAAATGAATAATAATGAAATTGACCGAAATTAAATGAATATAATGAAATTAAAAATAATGAACTAGTTAATGTTGGAAGTTCACATTCAAAGTTCCAAGTTTTTTATTTTTTTGATGACGAGTCTATGTATGATGCTTCACCCCCCCCCCCCCATGAATGAATAAAATTTTATGAAAACAAATAATTATGAAATTAACCATCAATAAATTTTCATGGAAACATATAATGAAGAAATTAACAATGAATAAAATGTCATCCCACCTCTAAACAATGAAAGTAATAATGGTTTTAAAACACCCTCTCAACAAATTGCACCATTACTAACACCTCCAAGAATTGTGCATAGAAACGAAAAGTACTTAATTGAATTCGATGAAAATATTTTAAAACCAATGCATAACAAAATGTTTGATCACCATTCAATAAGATTGGCTCAACAAATTTGGGATACTTTCTTTCATAATTTGGAGTATGATAGTCAAAGATATCAATTATTTCTTTCATTGATAAAATTGATTAAGTTGAGACCTATAATGTACACATTAGGACTAAGAACATCTAACATGGATGATAAAAATGATGAAATTATTGAAAATATACATGATTCATATCATATTTTAGGCCCAAAATCATGCAACAAAGATTGTCATACTACCCACCATATACGTACAACTTGTGCAATAAATGACAAAATAGGTAAAAAATGAATGGTTTCATAAATAAGTCAAACACTTAATTTAAATATAGAAATAATAATGAAAGCAATTGAAAGATGTGAAAGACTTAATGAACCTAATACCAATGAACTCTGGGCCTTCTCTGGTAGACTTCCACAAAAGGACAAGGTTATAGCTGATACTCTCAAAGAGTTTCTTGCTCAATTTTGGAAAGACGATACAAGATTTTCACCTAATGCAAGAGATGTTGTGAAAAGAAGAGTTTATTCTCATAACCATGAACCCCATCCAAAATATTTATTAGATATGACTCAAACATAATTTTACTCTAAATTTTTGGAAACACATCCAAAAATTTCTATTTGTCAAATATATTTTGAGATGGAAAAACCTTTTTATGTTAAAATAAATCACACACGCACCACTTGTTGTAGGTAACATGTTAAATTTTCAAAGCACTATGATGTTTTTCACCATATTCATTGTACTTTACATACTAACATTTTGCATATATAATTGAATTGCCACTAAAAAAGCCATGGAATTTATTCCAACTATCTTCTACAAAGGACTAGATGGGCAATTATTTTACAAAAAATCATGTTTAAATGGAAATTACAACATTTGTGGTGGATTGCCAAATGTAAAAAAATGTATCCATGAGGAGATTACAAATGCAATTAGATAAGAATTACTTGGTTTAAGAAAATATAAATTAGTGACTTATCAAGTAAAAGATGGTAAAGAATCTAAAAGGTGTGATATTTTCACCAAAAAAGATACCTATTTTCTAATTTTTGGTCAAATTTAGGGAGAAGATTATTTATGACTATGTAAGTCACACACACAAGGCTAGATGGTTGGATGAACATTTCAAGATATGCAAGGATAAATTTCCACTTGGTTTCATTACTTTATTAGTTGATTTTTTTAAGAATTACACATTATAACCCCAAAAGGAAATTCAATCACAGTATGACAACTCATCATAAGTTAGAGGTGTCTATTTTCACTCAAGAAATATCTGAATCAGAGTTCTATAACCATAACTTGAACTTTGACAAGATTTGTTGGTAGTGTTTCTGATCTCCATAACGGTAGTGAAAATACACTTTTAGGTGGATTCTAATGTCATGGTTGTGTGATAACATTTAATTTTCCTATTTTGATGTGATCAAATCAAAATATTCTTAGGTGGAGGTCCCAAAGGTAGAAATGCCAATTGGAGCTCAAGAAGTTTCCTGTTCATTGACAAAAACTTCCATTTTTGGACCCATCACTATAACTTGTATAATAGATTGATCTCAAAGATTCCACCTAGTTCCTTTAGGGTGTGATTAGAAGGATTAAAGAGGTACGTGAGATAATTTATGATTCATATAAATGAACTACAATTTTTTTATACTTGTTTAAACTTAGGCTTTAAAATTGCATTTTTCTTGTATTGGGAAGGGTGTTCTTAAGGCTAGAATGGGTAGTGGGTTTATCAATCATGCATAACATGAGGCCAAGAACCTAGTCCTAGACATTATCCACCCCCTATACATGTTAGAGGTATCACGTTTCACTTTAAAATCATCTGAATTAGATTTTAGCAATCATAACTTGAACTTTGATCATATTTATTGTCAGTGTTTTCATTCTCTTAAATAGTAGTGAAAATACACTTATAGGTGCATTCAAATGTCATGGTAGTGATATAACATGTAATTTTACTATTTGGATGTGATCAAAGTGATATATTCATAGGTGGAGGTCCCAAAGGTAGAAATGCTAGTTGGAGCTCGAGAAGTTGCTTGTTCACTGACAAAACTTGTCTAATAGATTGATCTCAAAACTTGCAATTGAGTGATTTGGAGTGAAATTAGAGGGATTAAATAGGTATGTGAAGGATTTGATAGTTTTTATAAATTAATTATAGTTTTCTTTTTATTCATGTTTGAACTTAGGCTAAATATTTACATTTTTCTTATATTAAGAAGGGTGTTTTTGAGGTTGGAATGGGTGGTGGATTTATGGATCAGGCCTCACGAGAGGTCAAGAACATATTTATAGATGTTATCCTCTCCACTATACATGTTGGTGGTGTAATTTTTCACTTAGGAAACATCATAATCATATTTATGCAACCACAACTTAAACTTTGACAACATTTATTATTAGTGTTTTTGTTCTCTACAACAGTAGTGAAAATGCAATTCTGGGTGGATTAAAATGTTTTAGTAGTGTAATAACATGTAATTTATCTATCTATATTTTATAAAAGTGATAGATTTATATTTTGAGGTTCAAGAGATATAAATACTAGTTAGAGCTCAAGAAGTTACTTATCATTGATAAAAACTTGCATTTTTAGACCCATCACTATAACTTGTCTAGTGGATTGATCTCAAAGCTTGCACCTGAGTGATCTGAGGTGTGATTAGAGGGATTAAATAGGTATGTGATGTATTTTATGGTTTATAAAAATGACTTATATTTTTAGTTTTATGCATGTTTGAACATAGGCTTAAAATTACATTTTTCTTGTATGGGAAGGGTGTTCTTGAGGTCAGAATAGGTGGTGGGCTTGTCAATCAGGCCTAACAGGAGGACAAGAACCTATTAATATACATTTTCCACCATGTTTGCATGTTTTTTATATCAATTTTCATTCAATAAGAATCATAATCATAGTTTTACAACCATAACTTAAACTTTGATAATATTTATTGTCAGTGTTTCTACTCTTTAGAATGGTAGTGAAAATGCACTTCTAGGTGGATTCAAACATCATGGTAGTGTGATAAAATTTCATTTACCTATCTGAACATGATCAAAATGAAATATTCTTAGGTGGAGGTCCCAGAGGTATAAATTCTAGTTGGAGCTCAAGAAGTTGTTTGTTCATTGATAATTTTTTTCATTTTTGGACCTGTCACTGCAACTTATGTAATGGATTGATATCAAAACTTCTTCCTAATTGATCTAGGGTGAAATTAGAAGGATTAAAAATGTATGGGACAGATATGATGATTTTTTTAAATGACTTACATTTTTAATTTTATGCATGATTGATCTTAGGTTAAAAATTTACATTTTTCTTGTATTAGGAAGGGTGTTCTTAAGGTTAGAATGGGTGATGGATTTGTCGATCAGGCCTAAAAGAAGGTAAGGAACCTAGTCCTAGATGATATCCCCCCCAAATTAATGTGTTTTTATTGTCATGTTTCACTCAAGAAGCATCATAATTAGAGTTTTGTAACCACATGTTGAACTTTGACAACTTTGACAATTTTTGTCAACTTAAACTAGAGACCTAAAAAATTAATGAGTAATTGACCTATTGACCTATTGAAAAATTTGACAAATTTGATAACTTTGACAATTTTTAAAACTTTCATAATATTGAAAACTTTGATGATTTTGATAA